>SCDS01001318.1:0-12215 GCA_004149465.1 Drosophila nigromelanica | reverse complement strand
TATATATATATATATATATATATATGTATGCTAACATATTCTATTAGAAAGGTTATATAAGTATACACACATACATATATAATCTGGTGAAAACTTAATCTACGTACATACTTACATACATATGTACATATGGTATACGGAAGCGACGCGTTTACACAAGCTCGAAAAGATGAACAGACAATTCTACTGTTGATGCTGATTAAAAATATATAAACTATATGGGATCGAAATAGTCTTCATCTGCTCTGTATATGCATTGCACAACTTCTTATAACTCTAACAGGGTATAATTAATAAGGGTCATTGAACATACGGCTCTTTCAATTTCACATAATGCATGCATGAGTATACACGAAATATTAAACCAGCAACATTAAACAATTCAAAAAATATAATTTTTGTACAAAGCAACAGCCGCAACTTAACGTAAAACGTAACAAAACCCGGCATGGGAGAGAACAAGTGAGCGAATAATACACAGAGATCGTAAAAGCTTTCGTGCACAGCCGCTGCACAGTGGACAACATAACGTAATTTACCAAAAAATCGTATATCGGATTCAATCGAATTTTTCTATAATATATAATAAATGCATAAATTAAAAAATATATATAAATAAAAAAATATACAAAATATATATGTATATATTTGTAATTTTGCAAGTTTATTTAAATTCTTGCTAGAAACGTTAGAAATGCGCTCCATTTAGTTTTGTGTCGACGTGATCGACTCAATGTGCTTTCCGCTGTGTACCGGCACAGCTGAGCGAGCATCTGGATTGACTTAGCTAGAGTACTATAATAATAAGCCGTTGGGAGCGAGTTCTTTAGTTCAACGGCAGCCAGCGGCTCATGTGGAACGCGCATAAAACTGACGGAGACGCGTCAAAGTGAAAAGCAAAAAGTAAATAATGTACACACAATTAAAATTCATTTACGCGTCGTCGATCTGCATAAGTTCAATGAAGGAAGAGCTACAAAGCACAGAAAGCGACAACGAATGACAGCAATTGCATTTGTTAGTCACACAAAACAAGAAAACAAGAAAGAAAATAAAACGGTTTATAGCCCTGTTCATATGTTTTATGTACAATAAACATGCATATAATTTAACAAACATACATATGCATTAAAAATGCTGCAAGCGGGTAGCGGAAATCGCTGCTAACGAAATACAATAGAATTACCGCTCAAAATTACAAAATTTGTACGACTTCAATAACAAATTATACAAATGTTGTGATCGCGTGTTCAGTGTGCATACACTCAATGTTTATGTAAAAAAAAAAAAACAAAAAAAGCGAAGCTCTGCAATTTGTCCTTAGCTCCACTCATGTGTACTTACATACATATGTATGTATGATATACATACATATATATTTTTTTGGAGTACACAAACATTTATTTAGTGCAAAGACACATTTGTGCATGCGAAAATGCGTCTCGTTCATTCATAAATTAAGTTTTGTCAACTTTTGGGCTAGAAATTTTAGTTCTTATATGCGCGTGTTCTTTACAGCACAGATACGAGTTTACCCCGTTGAACACCTACAACCAAAACCGACACCAAAACCAAAACCAAAACGAAAGTAAGCAAGAACTGCAGCCGAAACCAGTGTGAACAATAGTCGTCGATGCCGATGCCGACGCCGGCAACAACGGTCAACAGGTTCGATAACTTGGTCACTCTAACAGTGAATATGGAAGTTCACGTGCGAGTGTGAGAGAGAAGTTGGGTGTTTTGGGGCCTTGGAGAGTAAATGTGTCAGACAAAGAGAAAGATAATGAGTGCAATAGCCGCGCTGCACATTTGAGTGTTAGTCGAAAGTTCTTCGGCAGAAGAATTCGTTTCTGTTGTTGTTGATGTGAACTGACGTAGCATCAGCCACAGAGCTCCGAAGTAGGCCAGTGGTGTCTCTCTGTCTGTTTATCTTTTTGTCTCTGTCTGATTATGCGACGTAGCATCGCAAGTTGTATATTCGGTCATAAATATCACAGAAAACAACATTCTTTGTGCCCTTTTGCAACAAACGATATAGGAGAATATTTGGTTGAATATGGACACTAGATGTTAGCTGACACGATAATTCTTCTTTTAATTTATATTTTATTTTTTGTACATTTTATGTAAAAAATTCGACTTGCTGACATAATCCCTTTTGTAAAATATAAACAGATAAACGCTATGGCTGGATCGGCACTTTAATTATTAGTATTTCGTATATTTTATAATGAACTAAAAAGAACCCTAAGCCCAATACTCGTGTTTTAATGCGCGTTACATAACAGTAAAACTGAAAAATATTGTTGGAATAGCTTTATAATGTAAGTGCGTTAATTTACACATTTGGCTCATGGCCCTGATTCCTGATTCCAAAACATTCGTTTTCAGTATTTTTCAAATCGTCATGTGCTGACCTTGCCTCGTCACTTTTCTTATCGCCAATGAGAGTCTGGGGCCAACAGTTTTTGAATTAATTATGTTTATTAGTTTCTTTAATTTTAATACTCAAGCAACGGCTACCAACATGTAATAATATTCTTGATCAGGAGCCGAGTTATTAAAGCTAAGTCCGACTGTCAGTTTCTGTCTAGTTTTCTCGTTTAGAGTCTTGTTACAACTGGAAAAGTCGAGCAAAAAATAAGTAATTGGAAATAACTTTTTTTTTTAAATGTCTTAAAATAAAAGCAAATTCTTATCAATATACAGGAACGATATGTCGTTTATCAAAATTATTAGTATAAAAAAAGTTTTTGCAGCGGTATTATATTTTCACCACCAAATGCACGTGCACGTGTATAAAGATAGAATAAATCAGATCTAAATATTTAAATCTTCAAGTCTTGCTTTCACAAGAGTTTCACTTTTACTTACAGTAATTTAGTTAGCTAATAGCTAAAAGTTCCTTTTATTGTTGCGGCCTGACCAATGTATATAGTATTTTAAAAACTGGCTATGAATCTGTTTGATCCCATTAGTGATGGTGAGTGGCAATTAACGCTGAAGCCATTAGAGCTAGAAAGATACAAAAATTAATAAATAAATACGTAATAAATAAGTACGTAATTGAGTACTAAGACGGGATTTTCCAAATTCAATTCCCAAAACAGTATTCATTGTTTTTGGAATATTAACCAAAATAATATTAAGTTAAGCGAAAATTCGGAAGTCCATTCAAAACTTTCGCCCGATTAAAACTCATTTTCAAAGGCCTACCCTAAACAATTAAGATTGCTCTAGTATCATATATATGCACAAATATAGTTTAAATATATGTATATATACATATATACATTTAAACGATCAGGCACGAGACCTTAACGACACGAACAACAAAGTCAATTGACATTGATTCAATTAATGACTATTTAAGAAAACTGCACTTAAAATGTACTCAAATCTGCAACGATTCGCTTCTGTAGTTTTTACGGCAAGGTTAGTGCCGTGGCCAATATGTGTTTTATTGGCACTGGGATTTTAAGTGCTTCGGCTGCATTCGTATACTGAAAAAATTGCAAAGATGGGAAACACACAAAAAAAAATGTATTCATATATATACATATATAAACTTTATTGAACTGGAGCCAACAACTTTGATTTATTTAAATAATAAATACTTCCACTTGCATTTCCGCTCAATCTTATCTCCCTCGAGCTTCAATTACCCTTGAAAAATATCATTGCACCCATAAAAAAAACGGAGATTGCTAAATTCCCTCTTGTAATGCAGCATTTTTAATGAATAAATATCAGTGAATATAGATACATAATTTTATATTATATATTATAGATACATAATTTTTTATTATATTTGAGAACAATTTTGTTTTGACAACGGCATATTTTTTAGTTTTGAACATTTGCTGGACTATTAGGACACGTATGATTTGAGTGCAGGGTATCGCTGAGTCACGAATAAATGCACACAAAGTTTTGCTGCAGCTATTGACACATATTTCCCACTCACTGTGAGTGGCAGTACCCATGGAATTCATTGACAAGTAGTCAGTAGTCCAAGTCCACTACGACTACGAAGTAGGCAGGCAGCCTTTGCATGGTTTTGGCCAGTTTGCCAGCTGTTTGGCAGTTGTTGGGTACACCCCTCGGCGGTAAATGACATTTTATTTTTCATGACTTCGCTCCGGTTTTGCGGTGTTTTTCAAACTGGTTTTTTAGGTATCAGCTTATTCGTTTTAAGCTTTGAGTAAAGTCAATATCACTGTATATAAATAAATTTACTTGTTTTACAAAAAAAAAAAATAGCAAATTAAGTGAATTGACAAGTTGCACAAATGAAATTACCACTTAATAAATTTGTCTTCTTTAAAGTAAATGTAAATAAATTTTAAGTTAATCAATGTTACTGTGCTTGAGAACCTTTCAACTTATATCTTCTTGCCAATGTAAAACATTGATGCCTGTGATATTAGATAGTAATTAAAATACAAATTTCACTACAAAATAATTGAGTTCTTCGTAAGTGTATAACAACTTCACTATATTTGCCATCGATGAAATTTAGTTTTTTTTGTTAAAATTTTTATTTTGATGAAATCACTGAAAAATTGTATATTTTGTATTATTCTATTTAAAAAAAAACTGAACTCCATAAAATCTTTTTCACGCTGGGTTTTTATTCATATCAGAATGTCTTAAAAAAAATTTGGTATGCAGGGTCTACTCATTTCATATTTTTTAATCCAAATCTGGTAACGATCGGTCAATAAACTCTTAATGTTTTCAAGGAAAAGATGTATCTAACATTTATTTAATTATGGCAGGTTAGACGTCAGGTTAGTCAGCAACTTCGAATAGAAGGCTATTACTTGCTTAAGTTAATTAATTTACCTTTTAAATAAAAGGTAGTCGTTTTACCGGTAACTAGCCCATGTTAATAATATAGAAATTGACAAAATCTAAACAATTTTTGATATTTAATTTCCATGTCTCTCACCTTTGATGCTGGAAATTAATACAAATACAGTTAGTAAATATATATGTATTTACATAAATATAAGTCATATAGCGCTCTTAGAAACACCCGTTGCATTAATCCCTGTTCACATGAAGCTTTGGAAAACAGTTTTTACAATGACTAACAACATTTTGTAAAATGCTCAGAACATTACTACTATATTCATACAGATAAACATATAGGATTTGAGCCTGATTACCTCGAGCTGCAATACTTTTACGCTGCAAAGCAATATGAACCAGGAATGCCAGTAGTATTTTAAAATCGTATCCTAAACATTTATTTTTCTTTTAAAAATGTTTGTTTTACTTTAAAAAAAAATCCTAAACGCAAACTTTAGATTGACTAACTCTTTATTGCTGCAAAATAACAATTCGCTAGAGAAAAATCTTCTTCCATTTGAAAATTAAAAAATTTAAAAGAAATAATGTTTGCTTACAATTTAGAACACTAGAAGGATATATTCGTTTCACATTGTAAAATTGTAAATACAGCGATAAAGGCAAATGCATAATAGGATAATTTTCCTCCTCAATTTTAATTATTGTTTACTTTTTTACTATAGGTACTCGAAAGCAAGGCGTCGATTAATCACAAGTGGAAGTGGAACTCGGTTCCCTTATAGTCTCCCATAATGACACTCTTGCCAGACATCAAGCCCGTTGATGCCTCCTGCTGTGGTGGTGGCGACACCAGCAGCAGCAGTGCCAGCACTAGTGACGGGCGCAAAGAGAACTATTCCGGTCAAAATAAGGGGAATGGCTGCCTGGGAATTAATTGTTGTACTTTAGCGGCCGGTTCGGACATATCAATTAACGAGACATCGTCGGCATCCTCTACTCCCAAACTCACCAATAATCTCAATGAATTTCGAGCGCACAATTACCACGAAGCCGTTGCCCATGCTAACTTTGCCCCGATCGAACCGGTGGACATCGAGTTCTCGGACGTGCGCTACGCAGTGCGCAAGTTTTCCTTCCCAGAACGCAAGTTTGGTAAGTTCTCAGTCAGAAGCTGACTTTCTATCAAGACACTCAACTTTGTCGGTCCTTAGTCACAAAGGAGATCCTGCATGGACTACACGGTAACTTTCGAGCCGGTGAGCTGACCGCTATAATGGGCCCGTCCGGTGCGGGAAAGAGCACACTGCTTAATGTAATGTCTGGGTTTTGGTAAGTTTCCATATACTCCCCACACAATCATATTTCTCATACTTCAATGTTGATCTAATTCAATCATTTATTCTGATTTTCATATAAAGTTTTAAGCTAATCAATAGAATTTACTTAATACGCTTGCATTTAACAAGTCGATTCCCTTATTTATGTTGTGCCCAATTTATTCGGGTTTCTGACTTAAAAAACTAAAGTATTCTATTTTTAGCTTAATAGCAGCGAGAAAGTAAAAAAACTGGATTTAGGCTTGAAGCTTAAATTAAAAGTTAACAACCTTCACTTATACATGTGTATATGTATTTATATCTATGTGTTTTGACTGACTGCAGAGTTAAAATGTTTATTATGACACTTTTTTAAATAAGAGAAAACAAACGTATCAAATAAAGCATTCTAGCTACATTTAATGCATATTTTAACAAACAAAGGAATGCAAACGGGGCGTTTTTATAATCTGAACACATTAAAAATGGGTAGAAAGGGTATGATGGTTCTGTGGAAATGTACGTAACAGATAGAAGGAAGCATATCCGATCTCATAAAGTATATATATTTTTGGCCGAGACATTGAGCTATACCCGTCTGTCTGTCTGTCCGTCTTTCCCTCCGTCTGAGATAATAGCCCCAAATTATATTTGCAATTCAAGTACTACAGCCTTGCGGTTTTAGCTTAAAAGTTATGACTAGTTTTTGTTTTTTTTTTGTTTGTTTGTTTTTGCCTTATCCATTTTGTAAACTGTGTGACCGCCAATTCATATACACTGATTCGCAAAGTGAAGTAAAATATTGGCTTTGTGCAATGTCCGTCACGAAAAGCGTCTGTCCGCAATGTATACTTATGTGTGTCCACAACAGATAAAGCTCCCCATTGGGGGCTAAATATATCTTCACTGTTTAAAAGCTACTAAATTTGGCTGGTATGACCTCTGAATATCAAGGTATTGTTCAGTCGTCGACACCCGACTCGACACTTTAAGATAACTAAATGGGAATAGATGTAAATATTCATAATCCAGCCATTGTCGGAATTACAATGTCTCCCTTGGACCTTCTCGATGTAATATTGCATCGTTTACCAGACGCTGTTTTCTAAAGTCTTCTGTTGTTAATAATACATAAGGTTGCATAATACATCTGGCATAACTAGAATTAGCAGCGATAACAGATGAGACTGAGTCATGTTGCTATGATGAATACAAATTAGAGTGCGGATTTTTCATGCGCACGACTTTGAACAATGTCTGTCGCTGAAGTGGAAATGTCGAATGCTAGTGTCAAGAATCGAAGCGTTAATCTGGCGGGTGAATTTATAATCGAAGTCGGAACTAAACCAACGCATGCATTGGAAATAAACTACAGAACGGTTGAGACCCTGTCGAAGTCCAATCAGTTCCTCCAATCGGATGGCTTCTATTCCGAGGCAGTATTACTCTTAACTGCAATAAATATAGACATATTTATAGTAAAATATTTAGTATATACGCTCTGACTGTTCATCTTGTTGTAAGTATACATTTAGTGGGTGTTTCGATCTGTCATAGAGGGAATCGATTGATAATTGCGTTAGTAAACATTTGTTTTTATTAAGACAGCTGAGTCAACATAAATAGCGGGTACTTGTTTACTTATCATAAAATTGATAAAATATGTAGATATTAATGCAGGCACAAGACAGCAAAAAAAAAAATAATACATTAATTGATGAACAGAGACAGAAAGACAGCTAGTCGAAATAAATTTGTCACCGATCTATTCTACAGTTTAAAAGTAAACCATTTTCTGACCGTCGACAATTTCGCGCATAATTGTTATTTACTCACATTGGCATTGCCGCTTATCGGTCATTAAACTATGAACTTGAAACACACATGTGTAGACTTACATTGCACGACCAGCTCTACATTAAGTTTTTTGTTTTTTACATACATTTATAAGTTATTTTTCATTGCTTTACTGGTTTTTTTGTTTATTCTGAGATCGGCGAGATTTCGACTTATTTGCTTCTCTTTACTCCCCAGCGCCACTGGAGTCACGGGCAACATTCGCGTCAATGGCAAACCGATGCCCACCAGTTCGGAGCGATTTCGCCAGCTCTCGTGTTACATTCACCAGGATGATCTGCTCCGTCCCCAGCTAATGGTCGGCGAGATAATGCTTCTGGCGGCCCACTTGAAGCTTGGCTTTGCGGTGACTAAGGCACATAAATTAAATCTGGTAAGTTGCCCAACAATCCAAGCAATATTTTACCAAGCCTTGTCTAATTTTTCGTCTCGGATCTCGTCTGTTTTGCTTAGATAAAACACATCTTATCACTGCTGGGTCTTGAGCATCGCTACAACGTCTACACGGGCAAACTTTCTGGTGGGCAGAAAAAGCGTCTCGCTATTGCCCTAGAGTTGATAAGCAATCCGCCGGTTCTCTATCTGGACGAGCCGACAACGTGAGTAAATAATTATTTGCGTAGCGATAACTAATGAATGAGTGATGACCGATCGTCTCGTTGATTTTCTATATAGGAAAGCGAACTTAGTCCTATCAAAGACTTGAACTCGTGTTGTTAGTCCACCATATATAGTAGATCAGTTTGCGTAAATCAATTGATTAATCTCAAAAAGTGAAAACACTTTTAATACGCCTTTTAAATCTCATAGATCATCGCAAATTGTTGACTTTGAGTTCTCTTTGGGGGATCTGCGGAATCACAAATAAATTGTCAAGTTTCATAAAGTTGGCAAACCTTTATAGATATAAAATGGCAGCCAAAGTCTGTCATCATTTTAATGAAATTTACATTTAATTCGCTAGTACCCAAAGTTCATATAATATGTGAAATACAAATTTTAATTTATTCCCATATACTTATAACAAACTTCTTAACAAAGAATGCCAACTGGCACCTGAAAAGGTTAATTAATTGATTTTGTTGTTTTGTATCCAGACGGTTTTAAAAAAATATATGAGTCAAAGTCTTGACTTTACAAATTTCTATTACAAACCGCTTTTTTGCGTTTTTCATTTTTGTACTTTCATCCATTACGTATAATTACTGACAATTTTAGCCAGAAGTCTAATGACCCGCTTTATGGCTACCCATTTAGTATGATTACATAAAAACGTGCTTTTAACTGCTTACAATGGTTTAAAAAAATATACAAATATTTTCCCGGTTATTACTTTCTATATCTCGTCTATATGTACAAGTACACATTTTCTTGTCTAGTAGTCATATTGTGCATTATTTTTGTGTATACAACCAATTTTTTATATGTTTTTATGTTGTTTTTAAGTGTATCAAAAAAGTAAGTTTCATGTTGCGCAATTGTGTAAAGCATACTGAAGGACGGACTGTCTGTTTGAACGCGTCAATAACAGAGACTATGAACTCTTATCTTTACATACGACACATTTGTTAGATAACTTCTTGTATAATATATATAGATACATTTTATTTCATTGATATTTCTAAATATTCAGTCACGCTGTTTTACCATACCATACCATAGGATAAGATCGGAAGCACGTTCTTGTTATGTAAATAAGGATTACATAAGAAAGGATATCTTTAAGTCGTGCATTTTTGTTTTTGATATTTTCAATTATGTTTTGCGACAAATGAGCTCATTTAACAAACGGACTTGCTGATTAAGAATCAAAATGGTGTGATGAACATGCCACATGCTCAGTTAATCTGTTGTCTTTATCACTACACTAAGCTACTAATTATTAATTAAACTAAACAATTTAACGACCTCGCTATAAGACATTTTTTTAAATCCGGAATTTTTGTTAAAAACGAAGAGCACTTCTGAGCACGTGTTCTTGATAAAGGAATTTGCTAGAAATTGGCTTAATTTTATTATAATATATAACATATATAAATATATATTCTATATTTAAAGTACATGTACAGCAACAACTTATCAACATCGCAGTATTAAATCATTACTATTTTTGACTAAAAATACCCTCTATATTATATTTGTGCGTTCACAAAAAAAATCAATTATGGATTGCATTTAGGTACATTTTCATTTTCGGATCTTTTCAGCGGTCTGGACAGCTCCTCGTGCAGCTCCTGCGTGGCACTGCTAAAAAAACTGGCTTCCCAGGGACACACGATTGTTTGCACCATTCACCAGCCTAGCGCACTGATATTCGAGATGTTCGATAAGCTATATACGGTAGTAAATGGACATTGTATGTACCAGGGCAGAATTCAGGAGCTGGTGCCGTTCCTTGCCGATCAACAGCTCGTCTGTCCCAGTTATCACAACCCTGCCGACTACTGTACGTAGTTTTAGAAGGTTCACACCAAATCAAAGTTTAATTACTCTCTATTTTCGAATAGTGCTGGAGGTAGCCGTTGGGGAACATCAATGTGATCTTAATAATCTCATAGATGCAGCGAATAAAAAGTATTATAAGGACGCCTATCAATATCCCCTTATGAGCAGTGAAAATGTGTCACGAATCGTAACAACTTTAAAAGGTAAGTGTTTTTTTTTCTTTGTTCCAAAATGTGTAAAACCCAATAAAACAGATATCCTTGTCTACGTTCTTTGAATTCAACGCAAATTCTACCTTTTGCAAAAGATACACACCACCTTGATCACAAAGTACCTAAAATTTATTTAGAATATTTAAAAATACAAGATTATTCATCACATCTCCCTTCAAAGTGTTCCACATTGACTGCAACGATCGAATCCACGAAACATTTTTTATAACCGGTTTGCGATTATTTTCAATTTTTAAATTATCGAATAGAAAAAGTCGTAGGGAAAAGAATCAACTTAATTCGGTGGTTGGTTGTTTGGATGGTATTCGTTCCGTTTTTAGCCAAATGTTCACGGATAACGATGATATGAAATTCTGAGGCCCAAATCATTAACCAAAATGTCTTGAACGGATCCAAAAGCAATTCCCAACTTCTGTTCTCTCTTCTCTGTTACCTCTCTAATGGTCAATTTGCAGTTTACGGTCATCCAAATGTCCGAATGTCCGAAATGTTCGTCTTCTTTTTGTTCGTCCGCCTGTCCGTATGTCTGTCGTACGAACGCAATTTTATTCAGCACTTTTGAAGATAGATACTTAAAATTGGAATATATACTCGTGTGTACCCGCGTTAAATAAAGTGTTAAGGATGTTGGGGTGCGCAAACTGAAGGCGTATAGATAAAACCCAAAAAATGGTGAATATTTCCACATTTTTAAAGCTGTCCTCCCCCAAAAGATTGCGACCTAGATATCCCGACCGTATAGGAAAAGCCTATTTTTCTCTCTTTTTGAGCTAGAGTCACCAAATTCATGGAAAGTTTTCGCATGACCTCCTCTAAGGATCGATTTGAAAAATTTTCGCCACGCCAATCCTGCCCCGATAAATTACAAAAAGCGCAGTCGATAACGCCCGACTATAACTAAATTAAATTAGACTAAATTAGTTTCATCGGTTGTCTAGCTTATAATTATTTTTGTACACTTGCTGACGAAGTGAAAAAAGCACATTGGGTTTGTGCAATGTCCGTTTATATTTTAAATAGAGCAATTAGAAACAAGTAAGAACGCTGCAGTCGGGCGTTACCGACTGCGTTATACTCGTTCACGTTTGTCTTGGGTGACGTTAGCATTAAAACTGTGAGAGCTTTCAATTTTTGCGTTTTGCGGGGGTGGATTTTGTCGTGGGTTGGGGAAGGGGGCGGGGGGTCGTGGCCGATTTTTAAAGGAGGTGACCAGTTATCTACCTTCCAAATTTGGTAACTCTAGCTTCAAAACTGTGGGAGATATAGACATATCCGATTTTAAAGGGGGGGCATTCTAGTGGGCGTGGCCAGAATGTCAAGGTTTTTGGGGGAGGTCTCCAGCTATTTACATACCAAATTTGGTGACCCTGGGTTTAAAACTGTACGAGATATAGGTTTTTTTCTATTTGCGGGGACCGGAGTGGGCATGGCCGGAAATTTTTTTACTGATCTTTAAAGGAGGTGACTAGTTATATACCTTCCAAATTTGGTGACCCTAGCTTTTAAACTGTGCGAGATATACATTTTCACGGTTAGTGGGG
The DNA here is from genome assembly GCA_004149465.1 of Drosophila nigromelanica. Taxonomy (NCBI): domain Eukaryota; kingdom Metazoa; phylum Arthropoda; class Insecta; order Diptera; family Drosophilidae; genus Drosophila; species Drosophila nigromelanica. The sequence continues at coordinate 5 of SCDS01001318.1, read as the reverse complement.
CCGGG
>SCDS01001317.1:0-12216 GCA_004149465.1 Drosophila nigromelanica | reverse complement strand
TGATGTGGTCGATAAGAGTTGTGCAACTGAAGCAGTGGGTCACAGGTTCGATTCCCGGAATGGTATATTTTATTTTTCGTTAGCAATTTCTAATTAATTAATTAATTAGTCATTAAGTGCCGAGAGTTTGTGTGTATGTGTTAAATGCTGGGTTCAGTCGGGAGGTCCCGACTAGCGAAATCTTACTTGTTTTTAATTATTTCTGTGTGAGATCTTGGCGCAACTTTTTACAATCGATTCTTTTAGTGCTATAGTACTTTTGCAAACTCCTATTAGCTTTCGGCTTAGCCTGCCAGTTGATCACTTTGTGAACGTTAAATGTTGACACGTAGAATTATTGGCATAGCAACTGCTACTATGCCTAATTCTGTATTTAAGCTAAAATCAGTGAAACTATGGCATTACAATTCAAATTTCACCTTTTTTTGTGGCGTCATATGCATTCTGTACTCACTGGGAGACAGACAAGTACATAATTATTAATAATTAGCTTTGCGATACCACTCAGTCAGCTCGACAGTGCAGCTGACACTTTAAAAGGCATTCTATAGAGCCACAAAAGATGCCTGCTTTAAACGCTGCCAGGCATATCAAATGGACTCAACCAAAACGCTTTTCACCCAACTCGTTCCATTGGCCCCATCGTGACGCAACTTTTGCATATTGTCGAGTCGTTTGTTTGCGCGACAGCCTGCAGCATTTTACATAAATTCATGGCGCAACAATTTCAATTCCACTGCCTGTGGATGATATTCGTACTTACCGAGCAAATCGTTGACACCCGCGAATGTCATCACCAAAGAGGCCACAAATAGATCCGCAATCGCTAATGAGGCCAAAAACAGATTGCCAATGCGGCGCAGACTTCGCTCCGTATAGATGGCCAGGCAGACGAGAATGTTACCGGCAACCGAAAGAAATATCAGCATCGATAAAAAGATGCCTGCGGCAGGGTGAAAAGTGCCAGATTAGACATGTGTATATATTGTTTGAAAGAAACGTTAACGAACATTCATAAACATAGCGTACTTTTAGGGTTTGAACCAATGATACACATGTGTGTGCGTGTGTGTATCTGTATAGTAAACCACATGCGTTTGTGTGCTCTAATTGAACAGCAAATAAATTGCTGTAAAAAGTGAACAAATGTGCGTGCAAGGTAGTGTTGCGAGTGTGGCGATGCTGTTGGGGCCTGTTTCGATTGTTAGACATTCAACGACATTTACTTTACCAACAACTACAATTGACACAAGTGAGAGCTGTTCCGGTTCCTCACCAACTATTGTATCCATTTCAGAGGCATTTGTCCAGCTCGTCTCATTATAGTACGATGTCAGCTGCAATGGGTGAAAAATATAAAAAAAAAACATAACTTGAAGTGGCTCTGAGTTTATGGTTAGGGTATTCTCTACCCCTTCTAAATTGGCAACACACGACATGCCAGCATATAATCCTTTGACTCTATGAAAATTTTCCTAATTAGTTGAAATTAAAGTTGCCACATGGAAAACATAAAGTAACGCGGCTTTTGGGCAAAATGGCGCGGAGAGGTGGGCAATACGAATTTTTAATTAACATCAAAGACTTCGACTTTCTTGTTACGCAAAACTAATTAATATATAAATTGTGTATATGACACAAACTGCTTGAGAATGAAACATTTTACACTAATTAAACGATAGGCTTTAGTTCTGCCCTCTGATTGTCTTCCTCAGCTCGTAGCAGAGTTGGTTCTTCGACAATCCGAACCATGTAGTGTTTTGCTGGTTTATTGTATGGGGCCCGACATGTCTTGCTGCGATTGGCTGGGCATACAGAGAAACTATCAATCATTTGGCTTATGCGGTTTGCCAGAAGTGACGCATTTAGTCTGAACATAGACTTAATACATAGGGCACAATAAACTACATTATTCATAATTAAAATTGACAAACTTATGCGTCTGCTCAATTACGTTTAAAATTAATTTGCAAAACTAAGCGTAATGTGTATCTGTCGGTGCGAATTAGTCTTGCGGTTTTGTCAATGAGCATTTCGGCTATGTATATTCATGCTGGTATTTTGGTGGTCGTCTCATCTTTGCCTTTGGCTAGGTGGCCAAAGCTATCCACGCATGAATTTAATTTGATTGCAAACCACAAATGAACATTTCTGCGGCATAGATGTACATATAAACCGAGTTATGCGAATGAATTTATTAATTGCGACTCCTTCTAAAAAAGCACAATATGCAATGCCAGAATCAAAAAATAAAATAAGAAAAATAAGTCGGGCGTTACCGACTGCGTTATACTCGTTCAGTTCTTAATTATTATTATTTTGAAAATTTTCGATCTTTTGTAACTTGTGCGATGCGGGGGTGGCCAGCCTTAAAACTATGGGAAATTAATATTTTTGCGATTTGCGGGGGCGGGAGGTGGCACACGCGGAGATTTTGAAAAATTTTTGTTTGGAAATAAGTAAGGGAGCAGTTTTAAAGTTTTATTCAACTTTACCACACGTTATCTTTAATAACTTCTATATTTCTTAACCGATCTTAATGAAACTTTGCTCAATAAATACTTCAAGCACCATAGAATATTAAAATAATCATTTAAACTATTTGATGTGTCTAGCTTTCATAGTCCAGGAAACAACTTTAAAAGTTTGAGGTTGTAGATATTTATCGATCTTAGGAATATAGTAAAAGTTATTGATCATTTGAAACAAACTTGATCTGCGCTTTCCATGGGCGAGCCCATATTCTTATAGTATCCGAGATTGACGCGTTCATTAGGTTATTAAGATGGAAAAATTTAGAAACAAAATTTATTAACTAAACAATTTTCGCGCCGTTCCGTACGAGGCCTTGAACATCCGACTTCGAGTTCACTGTGCGCAACGCTTACTGCAACGGCACACCACCATATCATTATGTTGTGACAAAAATCAACTGAACTGACCTTCTGTACAAAATGGTCGCTTACGTTTTAAATAATAGAGTTAAAAACTGCCTATAAAAGTATGATTATTTGTAACCTTTAAGACTCTGCACGCACAGAAGCTGTATTAGCTCTTTATGTGTGTAATTTTGAATAAACCACGCGGCGTATGTAAAATATTTATTTACCACAACAATGTACGTATACGTAACATAAGTAACAAAAATGCAAATGAGAATGCTAAAAGGCATCCTGAAAATCGCTGACACATGCAATTAATTAATTTAAACGTAAAATTGCCGCTGCTGCAAAGGTATATTTAACTTGAGTTTAACTGAGTGGAGGCAGTGGCTTTGTTTAAATATATTTTTAAGCAGCTTAAAATTTGTTAATTGTTCGAAGAGCGCAGATTTAAGTACATGAATCGGAGGCTTACCCCATATATTATGTCAAGAGATGAGTAAGAATATACGTTAAGCCCAGAACATACATAAAGAGTGCCCACACGACGTATACTTCATGCGCATTAAATAAATTAAATAAATAACAAAATCTCAAAGGTACAACCGTCGGAAATGAAAGATTGTTAATATTTACAATGAGTTCTTAATAAAACTCAACTAAGCGCAATTAATAATTACTCTTAATTATTATTAAAGTTTTTGAATTTTCTGTTTTGTTTTGTGCTGTCAATAGAGTTGATAGAAATATTTCATGCGTTAATATCAATTTCAATATTTCCATAAGCTTTTTGCGTCAACATTTGCCAGTATTTACTTTTACAATCTTGGAGCCACTTGCATAATTTAATAATTACTATTAACTAAATAAGTGACCAGCTTACAGTGCGCCCAAAGGAATTTCAACTTTGACTTCGTATCGCTGCTTTGCATGGCGACGACATGCATTATTAATACAAAACTTTGCCATCATCGTTTGCCAGACAGTAAACAAATAGCGCAAGTAAGTCAGTGTATATTAACATACATGCAGGAATACATGTAACCAATGTTAATGGTTAATGGCTGCAATATTAAAGTATTACGCTTTATACCTTGAATTTTTTATACCATGAATTTACAATAAACAAACTAATCATTAACCCATCTGCTGAACAACAAAAGACACTTGAGATTAAAAAAAAAATTACATTAATGCTTTTGCGTGTCAAGAGTCTGGCAAAACCAAATTCATTAAATTAACAGATCGTCATTATACCCTCTACGCAGAGAATGCGTAGAAAGGGGGCATTTTAAAAATTCTTTCAAAATAATGACTCAACTTCGATCGTCAAAAGAGTTTTTGAATGTTTAACTTTTGTTTTTAACTTTGTCATCGGGGAAGATGTTTGGGCCGAAATATTCAAAATCTGCGTCTACTTTATACGAACATAAAAATTTGACAAATTTGGCAAGGCAATTGTAGCAATCACTGCATAAAAGCTATAGAGTTAAAGTTGGGTTTTTATACTCGTTCGTCTGGCTGCCCGTGTGTCCGTATGAAAGCAATTTTATTCGCCGCCTTTGAAGCTAGAGATTTCGAATTTTGGATATATTGGAAAGTGGACAACAAATGCTATCAGATAGCTAAAGAGGGTGGCTTCAAAATAATTATGTTTCGAAAATAAAATAAATGAAATTAAATGGAATAAAAAAGTTAACACATATTAACTAAATAGTTTACTATCGAATTTAGTATGCTCACAAAAGGCATTTAAATTTCTTTGCCAAGCCCTCGATTTTTGTCAAGTGTTCAACATACAGTTTTTACTTTTCTTTGTACATAAAACAATTATTGTAAATGGGCCACAATTGTACTTGTCAATCAAATTTCCTAATATGTTCTATACAGGGATTAAAAACGTTGCTTCAAGAAAGAAAACGTGCAGGCGGCTTTTGTTAAATTTACGGCTCTACACAAAAAAGCCCAAAAATTATTTTTGTTAGATGTTAATTAAAACATGAATAGTTTGTAAATGCTTTTGTCATCATAGTTAAATAGGCGGAGTAAGTATTCTTAAATACCATTTTTTGCACACAAATCTTATCATGTAAAATTCGACACCAATAAAATTATTAATTCAAATCTGAAAAAATATGTCTAAGAATTGGTGAAAGCTCAACTAGTTCAACAAGAAACCAAATAATAGTAATTTTTTCTAATATACCTTTTTTAATACAAATAAAAAATACCAAATCAAAATAGTGAAAATATGTTATAATAACAAAAACTAAACAGGAAATTCGCCGATGTCAATTACTAAGATGCCAAAACGAATATAATGTTTAATATAATATGTTAATATAATGTTTACTTTTAGTTGTTGGTGGGAAAGCTTGAAGTCGTTAAATTTTTAACGACCTTTAATTTGGAAAGAGAAAAATCATTATACATTTTAACTACAACGTTGGTAGGTCTTCTTAGCCTTCGTTGGTAGGTCTTCTTAGCCTTCGGTGACCAATATGAACTGTCACACATGTTTAAAAAGCGTTTCAAAGTATTATTATGTACCCAGATTGTTTTAAAATTGCTCTGGATAAGAAAGTCATGTACATATTCTACTGAAGCAGAGGGTCTTACAGATATACAGAAAACAGGGAGCAGGTTGTTGCTTTGAATGTGTGTATGTATAAGCGCTTAGGCTCTGTTTGTAAAGTAAAATGGCGTTGATTAAACATCAAAACAACCACACTTACACATACAAGGACCCGGACACACGCACGCACAAATTACCAGCCGGCAGCAGCCAAGCGAACAACGCAACAAACTCGACTACAATATTATTGCTCAAAAAACAACAACAATGACAGCAGCAATTGCACAAAGCTGTTACCAACGGCAGCACGCTTCTTTTGACTGCCTGCCCAATTGTCCGACTGACTGACTGTTCGACCGCCTGACTGTCTCTTTGTGCGTCCACTTGTAGGTGAGTGTATAAGTGTAAATATGAGCGCCTGCCGAAAGTAGTGTGACTTACAAGCAAAACAACACCACAACACGCGCATAATCAGAAAAACCGACAGTGTACTCAACACCAAAGGCATGTTTCCCATTTTCACTTCACTCGCCAGATTAACAGCACAAGAAAGCCTGTTTATTTTACTGCAATTGAAGCAGGTCCGTCGCTTGAACTGACGGTAATTTATTGTCAGCACAACAAGCAATAAGAACAGGAAACTAGTAGCTTAGCTTCCCAGAAGACGCTTATAACAGTCTGACTAGTCTGAAAGGAAGTGACGCGCCGCTTACATGCATCTGCACACATTGATATTAATTAAATATAACAATATAACAATATTTGTCTGCCGTATGTTCACATTCTCTAAAACTTTTCAATTGTTGTACATAAAGTAAACCCAAATGTTTACTGGCTTTACTATATACAGGAACGTAAATAATTATAATATAATAGACATAATACATATTAAATAATACAATAACATATATTATAGATAATAATTTTTTAATAGAAAATAAACTTTAAATTTTCAATTAAAACTTGAATAAATTTAAATTTTATCTAATCAATGTATGTTTTTAATTATGATAAGGATTACTATTACGAGAACCCATACATTTATGCTAGTTCACAAAAAAAAGTCGCATATATTTAAAATGTTCACCCAAAAATCGATAACCGACTTATTGACATTTTCCTAACATAATTAGTACTAACCAACAGATATAATTTCGACAAAAATTTGTAACTGTTAAAATGTTATTTCCTTCCGGAAACAATTTATCGAATATTCGACGATAATTTAGATTAAAACAAATACGTAAGATATTTAGTTCAATTATACGAAAATTCTATAAAAAAAAGCATAATTCACATTGCAATTTCAGGGTTGTACATAGTTGGTAAGATATTGACCTCATTTAATCCAGCATTAAACAATCAATACCTAAAGTCTGTTACAGCTTTTCTTTGATTTTTATTTGATTTCCTTGCTTTTTCGCTGCATTCCGCAGCAACTTAGCTCGTTTTTAAATTGACTACTTTGAGTCGACAGTTTTATTCGCATTGGGTTCACTAAAACTTCATTGGTACATTTCAAAGAGCTGTTTCTACGGTGCATAAGCAATTTATTCAGTTGGGTGGCTGCACCGAGCCAAATAGAAACAAATAAGAACGCTGCAGTCGGGCGTTACCGACTGCGTTCTACTTGTTCACGTTCTTTACTTTTATTGTTATTTTGAAAAATTTTCGGTATTTTGTAATTTGCGCGGTGCGGGGGTTGGTCACTTTGAAAACTTCAAACTGTGAGAGATTTAGATTTTTGCGATTTGCGGCGGCGGGAGTTGGCGCGGGTGGTGTTGGAAAGGGGCGTGGCCGGAAATTTTTTTTACCTATATTTAAAGAATGTGACCAGTTATTTACCTTCTAAATTTGGTAACCCTAGCTTTAAAACTGTGCGAGATATAGATATTCGCGGTGTGTCGGGACAGGAAGGGAGACCAGACCACGACGGTCGGAAAATTTTTCTGTAACGTCTGTAGGAGATATAACCATTTAAAGGATGCAATCTTTGGGGAAAGTCACCAGCTATCTTACCAAATTAGGTGGCTCTATCTTAAAAGTTGTGGGATATATACACGTGGATTGAAGCTGCCAGATATATCGCTTTTTGCAAATACGGGGTGGGAGGGGGCGTCGCCAAAATTTTTTTATTTGATGTTTGGGGGAGATTTCCAGTAAAATATATACCAAATGTGGTGACTCTAACTCAACAATTGTGGGAGATATAGGCATTTCCGATTTTTGGGGCGGCGGCACTGGAGGGCAGTAAATTGCTTTGACTGGCTTTTAAAAATTGCGGAGTAGTTAGCTTGCACTTTACGATCAGACAAGCCACAAAAATGATTAGCATAAATTTAAATTCGCATAATAAACAAGAATTTTCGTAGGTGTTTCCTGCTCAGCTCTCAACTCTATGTATAATACACACACACATTCATACTTCGTATTTAATTTGCCAAGTCGTGGAATTGAGCAGAAGGAAGTGCCTGTACAAGTATATGCACATCATGGTTGGGCTTGGTCTGTCCCGGCTTCGCTTGCTCTTAGATACGATAATAACAGTGCTAACATGCTGATTTATGTGCTGCGCAAATATTTATTGATGTTGTCCAAACTCTAAAGTCGGCTTTAAAAAGTTTTCTTTGGCAATTTAAAGTCATTTCTTGCGTAGACTTTGTTATACGCATGTATGTAAATTACATGTAATAAGCAGACAGTCAAAGGTATTAGAATTTTAAATGCCCTGTGCCTTTCCTAATATAATCGAATAAAGAATATTTTGGAAGAACATTTCAAATTAATAATAGTTTGAATGAATATTTCATTCGTAAACCCTTGTAAAGGATATGAGAATTTTGCCAAGAAATGTGTAAGACAGTTAAGAGGGCATCTCTATTCTAAAGATGGACGACAAGCTAAAATAATATAGCTTTGTCTGTCTGTCTGATTCTATACCAGGCAGTCACAAAAATTCTTTCGGGCTTACAATGTTCTTTGTGCACTTGCATACTTTTTATGCAGAAGAAAAATCCCTCAAAAAATTTGTTTTTATAAATATTAAGATATATAACCACACTTGGTAAATTACAACGCAAATATGTTGTATTGTTGTAATTTGAACAATCGTCAAGAAAATTTCGTTTTTGTTGTCTGCCCATTAAATATATTACAAATCTACTGGTATGTCTGCAAGAGTCTGCCCATAGCTTAGTCAATGTTAAATTGTAAGATGCCCCTTTCGTACTTAAAAATTCTACAATCAAGTATATATTATTATCGATTAGGTCTTTATACATGTTGTAAAGTTAATTTTTAATGTAATAGTTTCAAGCTAATAAGGGTCTCAAGATTTTGCTTATTTTATTTAACAAAACATTTTATACGTTGCTACAAATGTTATAGTATACACCCTTGTTGTACCTGCTGAACTGATACTATTATTATAAACATAGCAGTTGTGTCATACGTAATAATGGTAATAATAAGGCTAAAGTCTCTGCCATGCCCACCCATTATTATAATAACAATTATTAAAGTGTTCTTCTTCCCATTGTTAGAGCTGTCAATAGCTGTGTGCAAGTTGACAATTGCATAAAGATTGCAAGTCGGCTCCTTGTTTCATTGCACAGCCCGCCTTAGTCTGAAGCTAGTTGTCCTTGTTTGCGCTTGTCAACGATTGTCGAGTAACAAGTTGTGTGCACATATGTTTGTCTGACACTGTGTGTGTCTTGTTTGCGTTCATTGTTGGCATTTGGCATAATTAAACGCAGCTGAAAGTCATGTCAACAACGTTCACACACACAAGCAGACGCACTTTTGTAATTACAACAAGTAAGAACGTTGCAGTCGGGCGGTACCGACTCCGTTATAATCGTTCACGGTCTTAATTATTATTATTTTGGAAAATTTTGGTATTTAGAAATTTGAAATTTGTTGATATTTAAATGAGCTGACCAGTAATCTACTTGAAATTTTTGGGGTCTGTAGCTCTAAAACTGTAGAAGATATTGTCTTTAGCGTTTCGTGGGGGCGGGGTAGTGGGCATGGCCGGGATATCAAAGTCGCAATCTTTAAGGGAGGTCACCAGCTATCTACATACCAAATTTGGTGGCTCCAGCTTTAAAATTGTGGACTTTATCGATTAGCGATTTTAGGTTGGACAGACGAACAGCACTACGGACATTGCACAAAACTATTATACTCTTTTCACTACGTGAACGAGTATACGAATATACACAAACACCTGAGCACTCGAGCACGCCTAAGCGTATGCAGCCGCCATATGTGTTGCCTACCAAATTTGGCAAAACGTCATAATGGAAGCAAAACATCTATGAATGCTTTTGCAAAAGAATTGACGAACCTGGCCATAAATGCAAATTAGCATTAAACTTACAGACATGGTAAAAAGCCGTTTGCACGTTGCTAGGGAAAGATGTTTGCTACAGATAAATAAACAATTAAGAACGTTGCAGTCGGGCGTTACCGACTGCGCTACACTCGTTCAAGGTCTTAACTAACATTGTTATTTTGGAAAATTTCGGTTTTTAGAAATGTAAAATTTGTCGATATTTAAAGGAGGTGACCAGTAATCTACTTGAAAAATTTTGTCTCTAGCTCTATAACTGTGGCTGATATAGGCTTTCGCGATTCGTGGGGGCGGGTTGCCTGGGGGGAGTTTTAGTAGGCGTGGCCGGAATATCAAGATCGCAATCTTTTGGGGAGGTCACCAGCTATCTACATACCAAATTTTGTAACTCTAGTTTTAAATTGTGGACTATATCGATTTGCGGTCGTAGGTGTTATCGGTTTGCCACGCCCCCAGTGAGAGCACCCCAAAATCCTAAAAATATTTGTACGATCTTTAGAGGAGGTTATCAGTAATCTGTCTCAAAAATGTTGATGTATTTCGATTTCAAACTGAAGGGAATTTGCGATACCCCCAGTCAGCGTAGCGCAAAAATCTAAACACTTGCTAAGACGCGGAATACAAACCGAATATACTCTTTGTGAACGCATATGTAAACCAGCGAATTGGGGTCTGCAAATTGTATGTGCTGAATGCTTCATGGCATTTTAAATTATTAACGTACACAAAATGAACATTTAATGCCCTTGGGCTAAGATTTACACGTGAGGTGTGTGATAGGGTTTGATTTGATCTTAGACCTGCCCAACTTGCCGTGCGGCATGTGTCATATCCTAAGGAATTTGTGGCTTGCCCGGACCACATATCCGTACATATCAAAATTAGCAATATATAAATAATTAAGCTGGTTGTCAGCCACCCATCAGGGACTTACCCTGAATACTTGTTAATGTCTAAAAGTTATTAAAACTTCGTATGGCTCAATGCTCGTTCTTCTTCCGAGCATGTGAACTTAACAACTGTCTGTGACCCAATTTGCAGCTTATCTAGCCAAAAATTTGCCCTTAATGCTTACGAAATAGAATCTGTTTTAAATTGACTGCTATCCACAGCTACCCATTTAATTATTGTGCTTGTGTTGAGAATTGAGAAACGTGCCTATTTCAAATAAATTTGCTTATGTGTGCGGATGTCTGTTGGAGAGCAGGAGCTATGCTAAATTTACAATGTCCTGTGCTGCGGCTGTGAAGTGGTGTACTTATAATTTACTGTAGAATTGTGTGGCTCTGAATGTTATCACGATTGAGCTATTGATTTACATGCAGATATTCGGGCTATCGACGGTGCAACAATTAGCTTCTGCAGCAGCATGTCACTTGCATTGGAGCAGCCAAAGACTTAAGCTGATTGTGAATTGCAGTCTGTCTGTCGAATTCAATCTGCATCCTCTGCTAGAACTGCTGCTTCTGCAGTTACTGCTTCATCGCACTTTGACTGGGAGTGAAAGCTAATCGATTTTATGCCATGGCTGGGAGTGAAAGCCAATCGATTTTATGCCATGCAAATTCGAGTGGAAGGCGTGCAAAACGAGTGGCAAACGCTGGCTGTGCCTCAGCCCATTGTATGCTTAACAAACATTCAGCAAATTTTTCCCACTACCTCAACTGCACTCTGTTAACATACACACATTCGCACAGCTGCGTTTATTTTGTGCCATCCTTTATGTACTCATTTTATTTCACTCTAAGCCAAACACAGACAACATCGTTCTTGTTGCCAGAGTGTTAGAATCCTTACAATGAACAGCAATTGAGGCTGCCAAGTAGGAAATAATAGTTATAGTTATTGACTTATTTTAAATATCAAGTGAGTGCATACAATTTTTTCTATCATCAACCACATAGTGTGTGCACCATAGGGTGTGTCGACCATAATGCACGCGGTCATTTTGGTATCGCAATTACATGCTTAACTTGCGGGGCTTGCGCCGCTGTTATCGATCCCATAATAAATAGAGCAATGGCTGGAAATCCAAGCACGATAATAAAAAGCGTAATGACAGAGAAAATACATATAAAAAATATATGGTCAATAAAACGAGCGCCATTTTGGGTTTATTGAAACCCTTGGATTGAACTGCATTGAAAAATGTTTGCTGCCATCTGACCCTTGTCAAAACAGACAACATAAAAAACAGAAATTACCTGCGATTTTTTTTTGTGTTTACTCAGCAGACACAGAGAAATAGATAGGATGAGAGAAAGAGAGACATAGAGAGCCCTAGGACGTACACATACATATAGAACTGCAACTGACTCAAAAGCTGTGTGTGTATGTGTGTGTGTGTGTGTGTGTGTGTCAGTGTGTGTCTGTGTGTGTCTGTGTGCCTGTGTGTCTGTGTGTCT
>SCDS01001316.1:0-12218 GCA_004149465.1 Drosophila nigromelanica | reverse complement strand
CATAAGGTAGGTGCCTTATATTCCTACTTTGCATGCAACCTATACTAGAGTCCTCCGTGCTTTTAAGTACTTCACTTTGCCCTTATTTCATCTGCCTCTGGCTCGACTCTATGTTCGTCTGGGGGATCGCCTTCTAGCAAACTAACGTTTGGCTTGCCCTGCCCTGCGTATTTCTGGTGTGCTCCGTACACCACTCGAGTACTACGCAGACCTAAGCCCGCCTCGATCTCGTTGCACTCCTCTCGCAGGTTGTCCACTGAGTACACATCCATAGCGTATATATAGCGCCCTATGGAGTCCCTCAAGCGCTTTGTTACCAGCTTTATTAGCCTCGACTCAACTTGAGCTTCTAAGAGTGATGCCATCGTTGTCATGGCCTGGATGAACTCAACTGTCTCAACTCCCGCATCCGATCTATATCATCCCAGCTACCTTTAAACCTGGCTAACAGAGCCCTGCGGAGATCGGCCCAAGACGTAATCGGTCGCTGCCTCACATGAAGCCAGTACCAATCTCTGGCCCGCCCGGTTAACAGCTCGTGAAAGTTTCTCAGGACTTCGTCCCAAGGGCATTGGAATTGCCTTTGGAGATACTCCAGCTTAAAAACGAAGTCTTCCACCGATCCCCGGTCATTCGACCCGTCAAAGGACACCTCCCACTTGTCGATCTTAGCCCAAGGTGGACCTGGTGGTGGTCTAAGGCTTGACCGCCTGTGATTTCCGTCGCCGCGATCCTCTCAATACTCCCCTCCAATCGTCGCCTGCCCAGAGTCTCCGCTCCGTCTGTTTCCCCGTCGTCCCTCGTCTGGCCCTGTATTGCGCCAATTCCACGCTAGGTCTCCACTCAATCCGGTATTTGACTTCTCTGGCTTCAGCGATGGCCTGGGAGCTGGAGTGGCGCCCGCGCGTTTCTTTGGCACGGCGTCGTGGCGCGGCGGTTTAGAAGGCTGAGACGGCCCAACGCTGTCTTTAGCCACCTCGCCCGTGAACAAGTCGCGGCTCGCAGGCGGTTGGGTGGGCCTGACTAAGTCATTGATGGCTTTCATCATCTCCTGGAACCCCTACCAGATTTCTGCTCTAAGCGCCTGCGCGGCTTAGGCCGACTGTCGATAAGTCTCGTGGGCTTGGAAGAGAGCAACGTTTATGGCGGACGCTATATCCGATTTTATCGCGATTCGAGGCTCTGTAGGGACGTATCTATCCTCCGGCGGGGAGTTTAACTCCATAACTGCCGGGTTCAACTCACCTGGCAGAGGTGCCGATGGCCTTACTGGCGTCCTCGCCAAGTTTATGCCCCTCACTGCTCGTGCCCCTCCTTCTTCCCACGAGTCTTCTCGTGCGGCACTGTTTGTACCCGAGCGCAGCGGATATGAATGGCTGCCGTGGCCTCCCGAATTTTCTCTTCCCGTCATGGCTACAAGCAGTACTACCAACACTAAATTTAACTTCCTAATAATATATGTTTACCTAATTAATCAAAAATAATTAATAAATTATAAATAATAGACACTAGATAATAAATGATAGATAGTAGACAACAGGTAACGACTACCATTAACAAAACACAATATTTCGAATACTACACCATCATATACTGTAAAGGGGAATCACCGTTGCCGGAATCTGTTGTCACTCCAACCTACGCCATCTACCAACTCGTTGTGGTAAAAAAAAAAAAAGCTTCTCAATATACAAGCTACATTAATTGAGGTCAACTGGTTCAATCGTCAGCAGCGCTGACGCAGTTCTCCTGTTGGCACGTTTCCCGTCCAGTGTGTTTGCCAGCTCGACAACCACTGGTAGGATGCGGCGCATGGTTACCAATCAACTGTACCATTGGTCACCCTAACATGATAGTTGTCTCCGCCGTATATTCCTACTCGGATCTAACTTTTGTCGCCGTCAAGATTATCGCCTCTCTCCTTCCGCCCGGTAGCGAACTGCACTTCTTCATGGTCGTCCTACGCCGCACAGTTACAATTTGAAGGAAAACGGCTGAAATTGAGACACATATCTGTGCTTTTTAGGCATTTATTACAATGTTAGGCAGCATCCCGCATTTTCCCCGGTTCCAGTGTGCACATATAAATATATTAACAGCAGTACGAAAACCCATTTTTAATATTATTAATAAAAATAAATAAATAAAAGATACTAAAATACTTCATGATTGTATAAATGTGTTAAAGTAAATTTATTAAGGACATTACATTTTTAAAATTCTGAAAAATGCTAATTAAAACATTTATTCGTAGAAATGCTTCTCAACCCATCGGGGTAATGCAAAAGCAGCAGTATGAATTTGACTCGTGTAGTACTTCAAATTCATTGTATCTATTTCCGATTTGTCAAACTGTTTTACGGGGGTTTCAAGCCGTTGGCTTTCATTTAAGGAAGCTATGATAAATCCTATGTGACCACATGGGTAAGATGGAACAGAAGTTATGGCATACCCTACATTTGGAAAATGCAATCTGCATCCTTTCATTGTTTTTTTTACATAGTTCAAGTCTAACCAAAAACTTCCTCCTTGAGAGCACACAACACCTCCATCTTTCAATGCATGTTTTAGTAATTCATAATAGCTTTCATGAAACAAGCTTACGGCAGGACCAACTGGATCCGAACTATCGGTTATAATAACATCAAATTCGTTTTTATGTTTTTTCATATACTCAAAGCCATCGCCAATAGTAAGGATCAACTTTTTATTATCAAATCCACATGCCATAGAAGGTAGGTACTTTTTAGAAAGTTGAACAACCCGTTCATCTATTTCTACTTGGTGCACTTCTTTTACTAATGGATGCTTTACTACTTCACGTGCTACACCACCATCACCGCCGCCAACAATTAAAACTTTCTGTGGATTAGGATGACAGCATAGCGGTAAAAAAGCTATCATTTCCTGGTAAGAGAACTCATCTCTGGAAGTACATTGAATGATTCCATCTAGAATAAGGCATCTTCCATATGTTTCTCTGTGAAAAGAGGGTAAGAGTATATGTGTTAATGCATTAATTGTTAAGAATAATAGTTGCTTGATAAACTTATAAAGATTACCAACGAGTTCCGCAACAAAAGGCAGTAATGTCAATAATATTTGTCTGATCGACATATATTGGTTTTTTGACCCGATTTCTTTTAGCATATCTCAGATTTTACCACATCTCAGAAATCATACCCTGAACTCATTGAAACTGGGAAAAAGGTATAATGGTTTTGTGTAAATTTATGTAACATTCAGAAAGAAGCATCTCCGACTCCATATAGTGTATATATTCTTGATCAGGATCATGAACTGAGTCGATCTGTCTGTCCGTTTGTCAAGTTTGTTTGTATTTCTAAAATCGATAAAAATCCACAAAAAAAATATAAGGTTTTTTTTCGACACACACACACATGGGTGACTGGGCTTACACGTGTGTAACGACAGCCTGCAGCTGGTTTCAGGGTATCTGCTAGTCGGGCGTTTTCGACTAAAGCATTTGTACTTTTAGTATACTTTTAGTCATAGACATTTCAATATAAGAGTGATTATTTGTATTTATCTTTGCTATATTTAATCATTCTTAGCTCTCTGCTCAAAGAGTGTAGTGAGTCCCTTCTTTGCCCATTGCTAAAGCTGTTTAAATCTATCCCTTGAATCTGCTGTTTTTCGATCCCTTTGAAAGGAATCGTTTATCATTTCACTCCACAAAGGTGGAATGTCTGATGTTTCAAACTTTACCGATACCGGCGTTACCGACTGCGTTACACTAGTTCACGGTCTTAACTATTACTGTTTTGGGAAATTTCGGCTTATAGAAATTTGCCAATACTTCAAGGACGTGATTAATAATCTATTTGAAAAATTTGGGGTCTCTAGCTCTAAAATTGTGGAGGATATAAGCTGGCTTGGGCTTCCGGCCATGTCCACTGTAACGCCCTCCAGCGCCCCCGCCATAAAAAATCGGATATGCCTATATCTCCCACAGTTTTTGAGCTAGTCACCGAATTTGAAGGGTAGATAACTGATCAGCTCCGTTAAAGATCGGTAAAAACTTTCGGCGACGACACCCCCACCCCCACTCTTACTCGCCCCCAGCACCACACAAATGCAGCTCTCTGATATGTATACCCTAGTATGACGCAACATTTAATGTGTTAAGATTTTTGCTTTAAAGATCGCACAAGTTCGTTAATTAAAAATGATATAAATAATTAATTCATAAATTAATAGGTGGCACTGCTGGTTCGTTGATCCCAAAAACACCCAAGATGCAAGCCTTTTTATTTTTTTTAATAATATTAGAATGTTTGCAGTTGTCAACGATTGCATATAACTCTATGTTGTATAACTTAATGTATATTTCGACACAAAATAAATCGTCTGGTTGGTGGCCAGACTTTTTCTAGAACTTTTTATGCGGCTGTACCCAATTGTATAGAATATTTGCCATATTACTTGCTGTTTATGATTGCGGTACATCCGAAGTTCAAACATTATATTTTTTTATACAGATTACTAACAACAGATTACTGATAACCTCATTTAAAGATCACGACAAATTTATTTGACACGCCCACTTGGGCCGAAAATCCATATCTCACACAATTTTAAAGCTAGAAACAGTTCTGTAATGACCTCCTCTTAAGGTCAATTGTCACCCACTCCCACATGCACAAATAAAAACAAGTCGGGCGTTACCGACTGTTATACTTGTAACGGTTTTAAATATTATTTTTATTTTCAAAAATTTCCGTATTTTGTAATTTATGTACGTATGTGGGTGCGGGGTGGGTGGGTGTGAACGTGGCGGAAAATTTTCGGTTCGATCTTTAGAGGAGGTCATGCGAAAACTTGCTTCCTAATTTGGCGACTTTAGCTTTAGAACAGTGGGAGACGTGCATTTTCGTGATTTGCGGGGGCATTTTAGTAACCAAATTAGTAACTCTAGCTTTAAGATTGTGGGATATAAACATGTTATCGATTTGCCATGCCAGTCTTCTAGAGGCCGTGCCCGAAAACTCTTTACACATTATCGGAAGCAATCAATAGTGCCGAAAAAAAAGATGTTCATCCGCACAGACGGACAGCATGACGGACATTACACAAAAAATAAACTATAATTACGAATATAATTAAATTATGAATAAATATTTTGTTTAAATAAAAGTAGATATATCCGGAACACAAGTGTTTTTATTTGTTATATAGACTCTTTTGCAATGACTGATAATTTTTAACTGGTTGATACGCAATTGCCCACAACTATTGCTAGCGAAAGAAAAATTATGAAATATTTCATTAATTTTATAGCACGAGTTCATAACAAAGAAAACCTAGCGTTGCTGTAATAGCTCTTCTAATTCACAACAGCTTTCAGTATTGAGCCGTACTGACGGGATTTCTGGTAATCCCAGAAAACTTTTCTTTTATGATCGTGGAAGGAACACATTCTTGCATAATTATGTCATGTGTAAATGTATTCAAATTTTTACAGAAAATAACGTGGCTTAAAGATATAGTATTTAACTCACGTCTCAACTATTTGAATATCTTGGAATTTCGACTTCTCTTTATGAAGAACATCTTGAACTTTTAAAGAAAACGATTGCCCAGGCCACAAATCTTCTTGAATTTCACTGAACCAGCCGTTCAAAACTTTGTCCATTTGCAAACAGTTTTCAAAGTAAAACTTGTGCACGTGCGAATGCGTTCAATCTAGAATTAAATTAAGCTAATTAAACACGTGGCAATGGAACGAAGTAACCGTATTTTTGAAGTCCCAAAATAACTTAACATTTGGAAATACTAACAAAAAATACTATTTTTTCCTTTGTGTACATATGTACAAATATGTATATAAATTAACTTTGTTTATTTCAGAAAACAAGAAGTATTGCAAGCTTTTTCGAGACTCACTACACCTGTGGCATTAGTTATTTTATAAATTATTTTATTTTATAAATTATACATATTCGTATATGTAATTAATTATAAGTATTGTAGTGTATTCATGCATATAAAAGCTGGACACAGCTAAGCGCGTTATACAGCCCTTTGTTGTAGATGTAAAACGACATATAAATTTCAATATAATTATGGGCATGTATGTTTGTATGTATTAATGTATGTTACATACACATACATATGTACATATATGTATAATCGGGCACTTGAAATAGGATTGGTTACTTCATTGCCAAGATCCACACATACTTATGCTTGTATGCAGCGCATGCATTTTCGCCCTCTAGCCCCAGACCAGGCTGTGCAGTGAGAGCTCTTATGTATTAATGTGCATGCGTAACAGCTGCTAGTATTACATGCATGGAAACTCTCAATTATTTAGCTTAAGCGAAACTTAAATTAGAAGAAAGAATTAATGACAACACAACACCATTCAAACGGAGCTGACGCTCCTGAATTATTTTGTCTTCCTGATGTGGCTTTGGCGTGCGGAGCTACACCCGTTTCTGTTGTTATTGTTATGGTTGCCAAATGACATACTGCCGTTGTGGTGGCTGCATTCTAGATTAAACATTTTTTTTTTACAAATTATGGTGCTGTAAAATGTCTTCAACAAAATAATTAAAAACAAGAGAGAAGGCTCTCATAAAGATTTCAACCCGTTTGCAATCATAGATACTTATGAACATATTTTTTACTCGGCAGCTGCGCTTGTCCCCACTACAGAAACTAAATCCTGATTTTCTTCTAAGCTAAGTGTATGATCGTTATGAAATTTTCAGGACTTATTAGGATCATAAAAATGTATGTACAAACCAGTTTGCAGGTCTGTAGTATTTATTTTTATTTTAATTTGTCGGTATTGGGGGCGCTTGGGGGAAAGTATCCAAGATCCGAAGGTATCAAAATCTGCGTCTAACGCACTTAATTTATTGCCTCTAGCTCTTATAGTCTCTGAGATATTGTAAGAAAAAGAAAGGTTGTTATCGATTTTTATCGATATTAATGAAGCGGAGCAAGTTATCGAGAAAAAAATGATAAACTTGTTCTGCGTATGATATAAGCGAACTGAATGAGACCAATGTCAGCTTTCTAGCTTTTGTAGTTTCCGAGAGCCTTGCGTTCATACAGACGAACATAGGTAAATCAACTCAGCTCGTCATCCTGATCAAGAATATATACTTAATAGGGTCGGAGATGCCTCCTTCTGCCTGTTACATACATTTTAACAAAACCCTTTTTCCCATTTTCAATGGGTTCAGGGTATAAACATATAATTTTTCGGCACAATGCTGCTTGTGTACAAAAAGAAACGATATCTTGCCAAACACCCACAAATGAACCAGCGGGTTCACTCATTCTTTCTGAAATTTTGAGCGACATGAGGATCCACCGGGGATTTATGGTCTTTACCAGTCTTAAATTGCTGATGTGAGGGGTCAAATATTGGTTCCGAATATTGCCGTAAGCTAGATGAATTGATGCTAAGACGATGAGGCGACGTGTGCCAGCATGCATGCTCCCTTCCTCCCATATGAAAAAATTAGCATACTACAAAAACTACACAGTAAAAACGTTAGATACACAAGTGAACGTGTATTTGTAATATTTCCAACACAATTTGAAACACAATTTGATATTAGCGCTTCCTATGCATATTTTCGCGATTCTTTCGTTTCCAGGCAGCACGTCTAGATCCGCCAATGGTTTGCGAATACCTGTATCCCTTTCCGATACCACGAGAACTTTTACCGGCAGAGGTTAGTCCGCGGAGTTCGCGATGCTTATGCACATGCTTACATATCCAGTTCACTTTAGGATCGCGGCAAATGGCATTATGGTGAATATCAACTAAAATAACTTCAAAGTATTTGTATGAAGCATCCTGTGCCACCCAGTAAGAATTTAGAACACGTAAGCCACCAAGTCGCCTGCCAACACGTTCCTAAAACACAAAAAATACAATTAATATTTCTGCATAACTATGAAAAACGATTTTACAATTAATAAATTCAGACATCTAAGGAAGTTAATAATCATTATTTTATCAAGGTATACGCATTTATCATCACACTTGTTAATATATCGTTAAACAAAATAAAACTTACTTCAGCAATAGACTGCAATCCGCGGTATGGTTTAAGTTGGTTTACACCATGACTCTTCGGCTTTCCATAAGTACATCCCTTTGGCACTGGGCGCTTTCGACCACCACGGCGCACTCGAATCCTATAAATAACGAATCCTTGCTTGGCACGATACCCCAAACGACGGGCCTTATCTGGACGAGTAGGCCTAGGCGAGCGGTGCAATTTTGTTAATTGACGATATTGCCACACACGGATACGAAGCAAATAACGCATAACATCACTTTGCTTCTTCCTATACAGTTCTTGCATATATCGGTAGGCACCCATATCGAACGATTGATAGACCTAGTAACAAATGGAATTTGTTATTTTTTGACATAATAACGAGTCACATCATTGGTCTATACACAAAAAAAATTGATTTATATTAACCTAAAAAAAAAAAGGCTATTAAAATAAATATTTTTGATTGAATACAACGGAAGCGTCAGAATATCCATAATCTGCACGTTGCCCAAAAAAGGCTTCAGAGTGGTGCATGGAAAATATCATCACTACTACATAATTAATAAATGTATACTATAGCCATTAGTTGTTAGTACCTGTAAAACAAAGATAAAATATTTTTAGTTAAATGTTGAATGATTAATTTCATAACTCTCTAAAACTTTTTTCTAGAAAACACCGATTTCAACCCACCTTAGAGGCCGACCAAAAACCAAAAGACGGAAGTATTGTATATTGTCAATGACCGGTTTTCATTAGGGTTGCTTTTGCAAACAAAACTCAATATGTCAGCATACCCATAAAACATGCCATAACATTGAATTAGAAACGCTGAAAACGGAACACAAAATTCGATATATAAATATTGAAATGCTTCGTCGCATCTTAATTTACGATATTTTAAGTAAAATGAGAAGATTTGTGGCAAAAGAATAAAATTAAAATCAGGTATAAAAGTAGCAAATGCGGTAAACCGAAAGCATAATACTAGTCTTGGTTGTAATTACATCCAAAGCACATACCCTGACTTTTAAAAGTATGAAGAAGAAAACATATAAAAAAAACCCTTGCGTTGGCAGTGAAATTGAACAAAGTAACGCAATACTTAGCGTAAAATCAAATCAGCGTCTGACACTAAATTTTCTATGTCACAAAACGCAACATAAGTTATCCAACATAAATTAAACGCATAAAACAAATAATACAAAATTTATTTTTTAGGAATTTTAGTATCCGTCTATATTCGATATATATTTCATTAAAACTAAAGAAGATAATTAAATTTAATCAAGCCATTTGATATGCAAAGACTACCGAGCATTGTGAAATCAATATACTGCATATATAGAGCGAGTTTGTATGGAAATAACGTAAATTTTACTCTTAAAGTTGCATAACGACTAAACTAAGCTAACTATCTTACAAAAATTTCATAGATCCGTGTTATTAAAGCATACAGCACATGTCTCGATAGTCCAGTAGTATTCACGCCCAAACGAAAAAAAAAATAGAATTGTATAATTTTTTATAAAAATATAATAGAACCACTTACACTTTCTTTATTTAAGAGATTTGATTTTAATTATCAAGCCTAAGAAAAATCCAAAATTTTGAATACAGTCTTGAAAAACACTGCAGCGCGGAAAAGTGCGAAACTATCAGAAAGTTTTATGGAAATTCCTATAAAGGATAAACTTCAATGTAAACGCTGGAAGGAAACGATTTCTGATACTGCTTTACGGAAAAGATTGGTCTCCACGAGCACAATGCATTCATTCATGGCTGCAACTTAGCCAAACAGCCTTATGTAAATGCGACAATAAAATATCGTGTAACGTGTATGAAGCCAACATAGACAAACAAGTCAGTTTATCCAGAATGTTGTACAATATAGTTTAGTTTAGGTTAAATAAACAATCCCAACCTTACTGTATAGTGTTCTCTTGATTGTATTTGCCATCCTCCCTTATATGCGCTCTACTTTGTCGCACACTGCACTCCTCTGTTTCTCTCTCACTGTTCCACTTCCATTTATTCACTTTGATCGCGGGCCTCCAAACTTTTCCCCAGCTGCCTGCTATGAAACTCCAGAGCTGTTGAATTTCCTCACGTTTATTCGTTTATCTAACTATTGATCCTAGCATTTAACTACTCCTTTAACTAATTATCGCGCCGTATGAACTTATATACGATAAACCAAAATATATTCCGACCCACCACCTGCGCAGTACATTTGGACTCGGGACAATGAGTTTTGTCCATGTGGAAACTTCGTATTCCCTTTTTTAGACAATTGACGCATAAAAATAACCTTTTTGCTTCCCTGAGACGCATATTTGGAGACAAATTGTATTACCATATGAAGTTTTCTGCACTGTTCCAAAATAGAAGTCAGAAGTAACTATGGTTAATTTTTATGTTCTCATCCACCTGAGAGTTCGGCGTATAGGTTGCCATAGCACAGAATACGTTGGGCACTTTGTGCCCATGATGGGATTAGATTTACAAAGGCAGGGTTCTCTTCACACTCTGCGTACTTAACAGGATCCAATTTTTAAAGCAGAACTTGAACTATGATGCACCCGGCAATTTGCACTTTGCTGACCAAACTGGTGAGAACACAAACATGGGCATTAAACTTGTTGGATAATTCACGCAGCGTGCCAGTAGAGCCATTCTCTACTTTCTGAGCCCCAGCAATTCAGCGATGTGTCTAAAATACTTATTAAATCGTTTTTGTAATAAACCTAATGCTATGTAATAATTCGCCTCTGATGTCTCCAATGAACGAATAGTAGAGCAGAAACCTTCAAGCAAAGCCGCAAATGCTGTATTTTTTTTATTTTGGTGAAAAGAAATCTGCCCACTCCGTATAACCTCCAGAAAACGTTGGCAATTTAATTCGCGGTAAGGTCGGCAACGCTCTGGATCTTGTCATTGACGCAGCAGTAACAGGTTTATTTACAAATGTAGGGAACGCTTTACTGCGTTTGGAGATTTCAAACCACACGGACGTTTCCAACGTTACTGCAAGCTCGTCAAAGGCCTAGCGTAACTTACTGTCGATTTCGTCATAATCCAATTCTATCAATTTATTTTAGCCTCTTCAATTATAGATTCAATTGTCTCATTCCGCTTGAGTAGCACCGACAACGTAATTTCGTCAGCATTGGAAGCTATATTGTAGCGCCTGCAACCTCTCATAAGAAGACGCCACCTTATTATTTAAAAAAGGCACCCTGTTTGTAGGCTACGCCATCGATTCAGCATCAAAAGTTCTCATTTCAACCGAAAAAACCGAAACAAGTAAGAACGTTGCAGTCGGGCGTTACCGACTGTGTTATACTCGTTCACGGTGTTAATTATTTTGGAAAAATCTGGTTTATAGAAATTTAAAATTTTCTACTGATTTTTTAAGGAGGTGATTAGATTAGGTAAGAAGCGTTTGGAGTTAGATGAGTCAAAATATAATATTTTTGGCTCGGGTGGGCGCCTCCGCGTGTGGAGAAGACCTGGAGAAGCGCTTCACCCGAAAAGCACAATAAAGACTATAAAACACGGCGGTGGTCTTATGTTTTGGGGTTGTATAGCTGTATCGGGCGTTGGAAACTTAGAATTTATTAATACCGTGATGGACCAATACATGTTAGTTGATGTGCTCAAAAGAAATTTAAAAAGTAGCGTTGAGAAATTCGAATTAGTCAGATTTCTACTTCCAACAAGACGACCCTAAACATAATGAACACTATGAACACCCGACTGTATTATTTTGTTATACTGAAGACAATAGATTATTTTATGAACCTGCATCAAAAGTTTTTTATTTTATTCAAATTTTACAAAGTTATAGCCTGTTCCGTGCAAATGCCTTAGGGGTACGATGACTTAAGTGGCACACTATATGTATACATCTTGATCGGCGCAATAAAACTGCAAATTTCGTTTCCAGCAACCAAGGCCATTGCAGTACTTAACACATAATAACACACATACACAAATGCGAAGATGGCACTCGGTAAGCGGAGCTGAGAAAGCATTTTATCTTACCCCATTGAAAATGGGTAAAAAAGAGTATAATGGTTTTGTGCAAATGTATGTAACAGGCAGAAGGAAGCATCTCCGACCCCATAAAGTATATATATTCTTGATCAGCATCACTAGCCGAGT
>SCDS01001315.1:0-12294 GCA_004149465.1 Drosophila nigromelanica | reverse complement strand
TAAACTACAAAAATGTGTTTTTATTATGTAGATAAAAAGTGTGAAACAATTTTTTATTTTGATTTTGTTAAAAGAAAGTAAATATCTCCTCAAGATTAATTTTACAAGCCAATATTTAAAAGAATAGCTAAATTGAGGAATTTCAGATAAAAGATGATTTGCAACTGAAGACCTGCAAAAATATATATTTTAAAGTTTATTCTCGCCTAAAGTAGAAAGGAGCAATTCCTATTGCTGTATTTCCCTAAGGAATACGGTATACTATAAAATTGAAATAACATATAAAGGCAAGTATTTAGATCGAGGGAGTTTTGAAACAACTTTATTTTTAAACAACTTTATATTACATGTTTAGTATTAATAAAAAACAAACAATTTTCCTCGTTCAGCATAATTCCATATTACAGAAATTTAAAATACTTTCAAAACATTATTTAATTTTCAGGTTTTTTTATTTTAAGTACCTTTACAGCAGTGGTTTGTGTGGTTGCTTGAGCTAAAAGCTTTCCAAATGCATACGAGCTATAGATGGCGCCAGTCTAACAGAGTGACACAAGCCAACAGCTTCGAGCCATTGAAAAGTCAGATTAAGTTTCAACAATGTTGAAAAATAATTGAGCTTTATTTTAACCTGTGTATTATCTACAAAGTTAACTATACAAAAATAAAAAATATAATATCATATAATATAAAATAATATACAAATATGATAACATAATATATAATATACAACATATACATATATATTAATATATAATCTGTAAGCTTTTCAACTGAGCGGCTGCCTGTTCACAAATACAGAGACATTTGTTTTAATCCAACATATCTGCGTGTAAATTCAGGAATATGCAACTTTCAGACAAAAGCTGCCAAAGTTTTATGCTCTGAAATCTATACAAAGAGCTGCATCTATTTTGTTTATGCCCTGTTTGGGGTTTCATTTATTTACTTTTATTTTTTGCCTAAGTGCAAACTAACATTTTGGCCATGTTAACATTTTGTGCTGAAAGTTACGAGATTTTAATTATGGTCAACTTAGTTGTTAGCTGCAACTGACTTTTCATCCATTGACACACAACTCAAAAGTTTCAGTCCAATTGGCCAAGGCATATAATGGCTGTATATAATGACTACATACCGGTCAGGTATTACCTACAAACTAGAGTTGGGCGCGTGTTGCATTTTTTTGCGTGACACGATAAGAAAACAAGACCCAATAAAACACGTGAACAATCTAAGAATAAATCAATATAAATATAAGCTAAGAAATGTGAAATATTCATGTTTAATTATGAGAAAGTAAAAAGTCATTAATTTCAAGTTAAAGTTATTTAATTCATTATTTGAAACAATTTAATTTATAAAAATGATTGAGATTTTCAATGTTCAAATTTGAGTAGGAAAAGAAAAATTAAAAATATTACCGTTAAGTCGTGTCTTGTTTCTGTTGGTGACATTAGAAAAATCCGTGATTTGCCCATCTCTAATGCAGAGTCCTGCATATATATTCAGACCTAGTACATATTCGCATATTGGCAAAGTGCTGACAAAATTTATGTAAAAGCGATTTTTAATTTCAGATAAAGTTCGCTCGGCTTTTTGATTACCTGTCCTCTGGTCCAGCGTTTCTTCGGTTGATAAATGCATTCGGCATTTGGCCGGCAAGTGGCATTTATCGAATTTATGCGACCTAACGACAAAATGTCACAGCAATTAGTTAGGTCCTGTCGCATGCGAAGTGGCAAAAAGAGTTGATTTAAATTTAAATGTTGTTAAGCTGCGATGACCAGCAAAATTACGAATACAAAAATGGAAAATGGTAGAAAAATCATGCGAAAAACGCTAACCAAAACGAGCGACGGCAACGACACCTGGCGATTAATTAAAATAACTGTTTATCAACACGAATTAATCATGTTTAAACATGCTCAAAGCTCGTGCGACCGCATACAAAATGGCGTGCAAGTACCGTTTGGGTCATGTTACTCGCGGACCCTTGATGGACGTGCCGCGTCCGGAAGTGGGGCGGGCGGTGGTGCGGGATGAGGACGATGAGGACACACACACACCCGAGGAGCGCCGAAAACAAACGCATGTATTCCAGAATTAAGCATGTAAATTTTATGCTTAGGCTTAGCTTTAAAGTACAAAATTAGGGTTAGGAATTTTCAAAGGACTTAAACATGATGATTAGATAAGAATCTGAAACTTAATCAATACCTATCCAGATTTAGGGATGTTTTGGTTAAAAGTTTGCTTTAATGTCAAAAATTGGAGTGAGAATGAGTCAAGTTTCTCAAACTTTATTAATGTTATTTTTTTTTTGTTCAGTTATTTATTTGTTATTAGGTTCTCCCAATTTTAAGCAATTCTAAGCAAATAATTGAAATGGATAAACTTTGCAATGAATACTCATCCAAAAATTATAAAATTAATTATTAATTAATTAATTAATTAAAAAAGAATGTTTCTAAAAGTTGAATTTCTAATTTACAGGTTCTTAATTTCATATTGTTGCTAGAGGTACTTTTGAAAAGTTTTTAAAAGTTTTTAATAAAAATGGTCTCTAAATTGTTTACCTACTTGGAACATTTTTTTATTGTAAATAAAAACTTGATTTAGTTTGTAGTTTAAGATGTATGGACTTAAACTAAATTTTTAAGTATTATTGCTTAAAAAATATATCTTTGAATTATTTATTTACAAACAAATATCTATTTTAAATATGGTTTTTTTTGCACCTTAAAATTAAGAAATGTCAATTGACGTTTCTGATTTTCGGAACACACCTTCATGACGAGCACACTTAATATCAGAAATCAGCCCACGGCTTTATGTTTATCTCAAAACTTTAATACGTTATGAGTGTGTCTGCGTGTGTAATTAAGAGTAACTGTATTATCGTTATACAACGAGTAAGCCCTGAATGCGATTACATTTGGCATTCATTTTGAAATGAAAACCGTGATTGGGTCCATTGCCGCTGGGCATTGTCCACACACACACACACACACACACACACACACACACACATGCACGCACATACACACGCTCAGTTGGCCAACTTCTAAGCGTTTTGTCACGCGGCTGCCATTAGCCAAGTGCTCAATGGACTTTGACGCGCCTTGCAAGCTGCATGCAAATAAAAATGTTAAAAAAAATAAAAATAAAAAAGCCAACAGAATGCGTTGTAATTGTCAGCTCAATAGACATGTGGGGAGCTGGAGAGTTAGCGCTGAATAAAAAAAGAAAACTGTGTGTAGACACACAAGTTGAGCCACTGGCGCGTGTCGAAAGACGCAATAAAGTCAAATGTCAGGACATTGCAGGAGAAGGATTTTGTCGGCAGTGCAATTTATTTGAAAACGTGTTGCAGCATTTAAGGTTTAGAGGTTAAGCTTGAAATATGTATGTATGTAAATAATAAATAAAAAGGAAGTGCGACTAGGAGATTCAATTATTACTACTATATATAGAGTATAATAAAATATAAATAGTATAATAAAATAAAATAAATAAATAAAATTATTTTCTCAAATTCTTGGCTAGATCGACTCAGCTGTTGATCCCGATGAAGATTATATATACTTTATAAGGTCGGAGATGCCTTTAACTGTTTTTTTCATTCTTTTTCTGGTTTCAGAGTATTAAAATAATACAATATAAATATAAATTGCATAACTAATAATTTCTTGAATTTTTAGAAAGTGAATTAAATTTGGCATCATTTAAATGCCAGCCACAAGCTGCCATCCTCGTCCGGACACAATTACCAGGCAATTATCGTTAACATACCGATTGATATGGCTTAGTCTGTTCATGATTTGTTGGCCCTTGATTTATGAGTCTGGTGACTGTGGCAGCTCATTAATAAATCGAGCTGCTGTCACATCTAAGTCCGAAGCTGTTGTTGTGGCCACCTGTTTGGCGGCTTACGGCCAACAAGCGGCAAATGAGCCTTGCAGATTGATAGCGATAGTGTCATCAATTGCCAGCATAGCTTACCTGGCAGTGAGCCTGCTCCTTGTGTGTCCTGTCCGGCAATTAGCGGCGCTTGGGCAGCTCCTTGATTCGAGCTTGACAATTGGGAAGACGACGATTTATGGTTGACGAGAGTTTAATAAGTTGCTGCCCAAGGACATGCTGTCGAGACCTTAAGGATAACGCTTTAAGCATCATTCGCTTAACCGTTAAACCTTTTCGGGCAACAACAATGTTGCAAAATAAATTGAGCGCCGCGATTGCCGGCAATCGTCCTTTAACTCGTTTGCACAAAATTCAATTACTTCCGTTGGCTATTACTGCCGCACGGTTGCCAATACAGCTATACATAGTCTATATATATATATTCCATATATATTTATATAGAATGCTTTAGAGCAGCTCAGAGGTTGCGTTGCTGCAAGGTGCGGGGTGCGGGGTGCGAGGTGCGGCTGCACATTGAAATTGCATTTAGGCAGCCTGTGCGCCAACTGTCCACGCATTTTATGCAGCTCTTGAAATTTCCAGTGAGAGGGAGGGGAATGGTGGGGAAATGCCCACAAGGTGTACAGAAAAGGACTTGGTTTACGTAAACTATTTAAAAAGCTGTTTAAGATTTAAGATACTAAAGCAATCTCATCGTATAATCTAAATATATTCCAAGAAATTTGCACAAAAGCAAATATAGGAGTTTAAAACCTTTTTCCAAAATTGAAATATTCGTTAAAAATCTAAGCTCAAATACCAAATAGTAAAAATGCAATCCTTTGAGGATATTTTTCAATATGTATGACGGGTAGATTATCCAAACATAAGATGTTAAGTTTGCACCATTTTTAATTAACAAAAAAATTGTGGGAAAATGTAAAATGTAAAATAAAATTTCTTTATTTATTTATTTTGTTTTTAGTTTTTGTGTTTTTGATGAGGCTATTGGCTTGAGTTCTTGTATATTTTGAGTATATCTCTTTTAAGCTAGTAATTTCGTAATTTTATCAATTTTAGGAAGTTGCAAACAATTTTAAATTTCAAATAAATATGAAGAAGATTTTAAACACATGAATGAAATAGTATTTTAATTAAAAGTGGTTGCTGTTTGCCTTGAGCACATCAAATACTTATGTATTTTTAGAGAAAATATGACTAAAAGAGGTGGCTTTTGATGTCTTTTGTTAGTTTGTTTTTCTCAAAAAAAAGACCGCTAGTTTGTTGTTTGCATTTAATTCATGCGGTTTTAAATGAAACAACATTTAAATTAAAATAAAAAGCGAAGTTTATTTTTTTTTAATTTAAAAAATTAGATATCTTTAGGAAAACTCTAATAAATACTATCTTTGTTAGACAACTCAAAATTTATAAATTTATAATTTATATAACTTTATGTATACTTATATTAAGGGATTTTTTAAGGCACCCCTTTTTTGCCTAATAATTCGATACTTATAATTGGGTAGCAATTCTAATTTCTGGCTCAAATCAGTTCGATTTAGATTAAATTCGATTTTATATTAGCTTCAAGATAATAAAATGTCTGTAGGTGTTTGCCAAGCAATACACTTGTGTAAGCACATTTTCTTGCCGCTTTTGTTGCGACACAGCACACACAATTTGTGTGGCAGGCACATGTGCGACCTGCAGTTAATAGCACATTGTTGGCTTTATTTGCTTGCAACTAAATCCCTGCCTTGAAAATGGCCACAGGAATAGAGGTTGTATGAACAGCAGCAGCTTTCAGCTTAAGACAAACCGACAAACAAAGACAACCTCGCGATGGCAACAGGAAACACCTCCCCCACATTCCCTGCTACCACTTCTTGGCGCAGTTGTGTGCATAATTGAAATCCCGTTTACTGGTGAACTACGAAATCAAATGTTAATGCAACAAAGTTGTTTTTAGCTTTGCCCATTCGAAAATAATATGAAAGAAAAAACGGTTTTCCAAATGGCATCCACAAGTCGCTGGTCGTACGGCGCCAGCGCCTGTGCTTGTCCACGTGGAACGCATGTGGAACGCATTCTGCGTACACATTCTTAAGCACTTGCTGCACACAAATTTGCTTCAGTACGACGTCGGCTGCTGCCCAAGACACGTTGCCTCTGACGCCAACGGGCAAGCGTCACTCTCTAATCTATTTAACGGTATTTTGAATAATTGCACAAAAGCGCGTATGCAAAAACAATTTTTAGAGTGCAACTAACTGCAAAATTGATTGCTGTGTGGGCTACAAAGCAAAATTAGAATGCAAAAAAAATGTATTGCGTGCTTTTAGGCAGCGAAATTGTTGATTGATAGCCGTATGTGTGAGTGTGACTGTGCATTAGTATTGCGTTCGGATTTTTTTTTTTTTTTATTAAAGCGCGCGCGTGAATCGTTTTGTGAATTGGTTTTTGTGTGCAATCACATAATTGACAGGCAACTCTATACAATATAAAAAAAAAATATATTTTTTGTGGAGCATCAAATTGCGGGTAAGTGAACTGAGGGCGATAAAAAAGCAAGGCCAAAAAATTGTTTTGCTTTGAACTTTTTTTTTGTTAATTTTATAAGACGGCGGAGAAGAAAAGAATTAAGTCTGGCTGTTGACTTTTAAGTGCCGCACACACTCACAGGACTCGTTTCGGGCCACGCATCCTTTTTGTCTGAGCGACTGTAACAGCCCTTCAATGGGTGCTGCTTCTGTCATTGCGGACTCTCTGTATAATTTCACAATTCATTTCATGTCAAACGAATTGTCAATGGCCCAAATGCTTCTCTCACACTCATCCTATAAGAACCAAAAAATAAAAGTTATCGCTGTCAAGACGTTTGAATTTGATGTATTAACTGTTTGCATCTTGGCTCGCATTGTTCTGCTCACCATAGAAAAATCAAAAAAGAAATGCTTGATGTGTGCTTGGCAACTCTGGTCAGAGGCAGGTTATGTGCTGATTAAGTTAATAGTCCACATTTTTATATGTTGACTTTATCTATGCTGCTTAGCAGCTTACGCGAAAATTATGGCACTTCATAGATATATGTATATATAAGTATATATTTATACATGTATGTATAGTAGGTGTCATTATTTTGTCTGTATTTAATATGAGAAGTGTTTAAGTGACAAACTTGCTTAGTTCTTTAATCTTTTTTAATATTTAATTGATTAAAAGGTCGCAATAAAAAAAATTGTTTTCTACTGCTGTTCTACAACACATTATTCATCATTATTCAAATCTTTGGGTTTATACCTAAAATAAATAAAAATAAAATAAAAATATATACCTTTAAAACTTCATAGAAAAACGTAATAATTGTAAGTGCTTCAAGTCTTTGAGAAACTTTTCATACCTTAGCAAAGGGCAATCCGAGTATTTTTGTTGCTCTGCAATGGCAACAACTTAAATCAAGATAAACAAGAAATATTGAAGGATAATAATAATTTTTGGTTTGGTTACAAAAAAGTGAAAAAATATTAAATGCTTACAATGGTTGTAAGTACAAAAGGAGAATAGAAGAAAAACTTTTTGATATTCTCAAAAGATTTGCTCACGTTTTAGTTGACATTCAGCTTAACAGATGAGTATACTAGATAAAGAATTTATTTATTTATTTACCTAGCGGTTGATATATAATGTTTGCTAGGAAAATACATAAAGCCTTATAGAGCCAATTATTTATATTAAGTACACATATTATAAGTAGAGAGAATAAGTAAATAATTTTTTTTATCATTACTTGTGTAAATATTTATATATTTATATTTGGTTTTATATCCATTTATTTGTACTTTGAATTCAAATTCGTTAATCGTTTCGTGAATAAGTGTGATATAAAAAACCTTTTTATTATGTATGATTGATAAATTGACATGGCTTAGAAAGGTGACATTTGCCTTTTCATGACGACAGGTCGGGATGGATTAGTAGGAACGAAAGATTGAGTATAAATTTAAGCAACTTGATTTGTATAGCTGGCATTTTTTGGCATGTTGTCAAATTAGCTCCTATTAAAATTTGGTTTGCAAATTTAATTTTTCGCTAAATTTCCCTTAGCACAATATAATATATTTATAGATATGATACGCTTGAATTTCAATTTATAAAAATAAAATTACTTTAGTTAAATGAATGATTTATATTGACATAAATAATTTATAGTAAACATATTTTCATAAAGTATTCCTAATAAGGAATTATGGTTAAGAAAAGTATATGTAACCCATATATATACCCAATGTATTCAAAGCTAGTAAGAAAATATAATTTTTTGTATGTAACTGAACTTGAAGCTAATACAACGTGTTTAGGTAATTTTAATGTGGCTTGAACAATATTCTACTATATCTAAAAAGCAATATAATATGGAATGCAAGTTGTCCCATTGTCAATGTAATAAATACATGTTAATCTAATTCATAGTCAGACATACATACATATATTTATCTCAGCTTTTGACTACCCACTTAACTTAATTTAAAGCGAATGCGTAATTCCTATGAAATCAGAGAACTGACTTAAATTGCAATTGCGGCGCTAACAAACTAACTAAGCTGTTCAGCAGAGCTCTGCTGTTGATCAATGGTCCTTAATTAATAATAATCTGTTTCAATTTGTAAGGACACACACACATACACACACAGAGCCAATAAATCTGTCAGGCAAATGGCTGGCAAATGGCATATTAATTTCTAATATTAGACATAGATCCGGAAATGCCACTTGGAAGTTGTTTAGCTCTTTGGTTATATGCAAATCTCTTCGCATACCACACTCCCCCCTGGCACACTTCAACACTTCGTATGGACAATAATATTTAACATGAGCTGCCTTTTCATTAGCCCGTGTCCGTGCTCATGGCTAATTGAGCTTATGGCCCAAAGCCGACCCCGGGGCTATAAACATACATCTAAACATAAGCCAATGTGAAGTACTAACAATACTTCAAACAATTTGCTTACCTACCCAAAAAAAAAGAGGAAGAAAATTGAGCGGGGCATATCTGGCAAGTTTGCGCCGCAACGCCTTCAGTTTTTTTTCTTCTTTTTTTGGGCGGATTTTTCTGGCTTTACTTTTGCTGACTGCTATTTTATGGTAGCCATTAAAGGAAATTGAATATAATTTTGTTTGCTAAGCTCTTCCATAAACTTGCCAAGTGCCTGGCGTTGCTGTATGATTTTTTTTTGTTGCCTTCGTTCTTTCTGCTTCTTAGTCACTTTTTCTACCGCTGTTCTATAAGGTTTTTCATATTTTATTAAGTTCACGCCATAAAAAGGTCGACGGGAGCAGTCGAGCCTATGCCGCCTTAGTTTTAATGGTAGTGGGCGTGCGTTTGCTGCAGTTCCTTTGAGAGTTGAACGCGTGCCGGATTTGTTCAACACGACAATACGAATTTCGTTATGTTATCGTGAAAGTTATGAATGCAGGTCGACAAAGTGGACAAAGCTTTTTGTCTGCGGTATCACTCTACTATCGTAAATCTGAGTAATAGGAAAAAGTATCACCTGGTAGACACCTTTATGATACTTAACAACAATATATGTTATATATGAGAAATAATAATAATAAATAATAAATTCCTTCTGATATCCTACTGGCTCTAATTGTGGCTTTAGCTGTCGCCAAATTATCATTTGGAAGATATGAAAGCGAAACAAAAAATTTGTTGTTTAAAAACACACAATATCATTATTTCTTTTTCGTATTTACTATTTGAGTTTACAGCTCTTATTATATTATTAATGTCAAATTGAAACTCTTTTCGTTTCTTCAGTGATACTGAGATTAATTTCATAAATGCAGATATAAAAAACTAATTTAGAAAATTATAAATTAATTTATTTGAATTAATTAAAACATAATAATATTCTAACTTTCCTTTTGCAATCGCCAAATTATTGTTAGGCTGTTATAAAAACGATATAAGAACATATATTTCTATTTATAAAAACACGACAGACTGTGAAGGGATAGCTCGTGTCACAAAAAAAAAAAAAAAACCCTACACCCATCCATCTCTGGTGCCTGACCCCGCGCACTATCGCTCTTCTTCCGGCTGCACATAAATATGATTGAGAAATTTCAGATTTTATGTTTTTGCTAGTCTCGGTTGACCCTTTTGGGGGCAGTGCTGAGCCTCAGTCCAAGCACCTACAAATGACTGATGAATGTTCGAGGCGGAGTGACTCACACTTTGGGGCCAGCCTTATCTCTGGCATTCCGGCCGCAAATCTAGATAGATTTGTTTGCCGGCCGCAACGTAACCTAACCTATTTCATCTACATATGTATGGATACTTATGTATGTAACTGTTGACCGGTCCCATTGAAGACACGCCCGTCTTGGCCCACTTTGCCTACCAATTTCATTATTTATTTAAGTTCGTAAAAGCAAACTTGCATATTGGCACTTGCTGCCGGCTTTTCCGAACCGACTTAAGAAACCAAGAATGGGAAGCTGAGAAATGGCAAAATAATAAATTGTTGTTGGTTTGCGGCTGTCTGTTTGTTTGCTTTTGTCTTAGTATTTGGGTTTTGGGCCTCGTTTTTGGCTGTCGCCACATTCGCCGTTATTTGCTTATCTTTGGGTTAACTCCATTTGCGTGGCATCATTTGTAGACGTTATCCTGCTATCCTGATAGGTTTTGCAATCAAATGGAAAAACATTGTTTTCATTTAATTTAAAATTTGATGGATTGCTAGCGTTGTGAGACTGCTGAATGCTCTTTTAAATTGTTATGATTTAGTGAAATATGAAACATAAAACAACTTTTTTTAGCTTTTGGTAAATTTTTTATGAGCTTAGGCTTAGTTTCTTAAATTCCCATATTTCAATTTTATGAGTAAATTTATTGGAATAATTTAATTTAATATTTCAATTTTATTTGACAAGTTGATTCAATAATTTTTCTACCGGAGCGTATAAAAGATTTTGTATTTAATTTATACATCTTCAGCAAGGTATTTCCAATTTTGCTGTTAAGTCCTCAATGCCTTTAGTAATCCGTAGCGCATTTAGTTAAGAGAGCAGGTCCTTTATGTCTTGTCCTTTCGATTTACCTGTGCTGAGACAACATTCCTTATTGGCTTTGACGTGCTGTTTTTGTTGATTTTCTTTGGCAAATGTCTTCGTCTACCTACGCAGATGCTTTTTATTTCGCATTTCCATCTGTGTGTGTATTCGTCCTGCGAGAGATAAGACAACCGAAGCCATCAATCAATTGCTCAGATAATGTACAAAGACATTGTTGTAATTTGGTGGCAAAAGGTGTGCGCTTGTTGTTGTTATTGATGTTGATAATGTGCCTGGGGAATGATTGCTTTGTGGGGTCAAAGGTTCCTCTTAAGTATATAAATAAAACCGCAACAACATTTGATGTTGCGGTTATGCTGTGAATATGTTATAATTAAGACAGAGTTCCGTCCAAATTTGTTGGTTTATACGAATAGAAGGAGCAGGTCCAGTGATAAGTACGTAAATTAACATAAAAAGAAAAATAAAGTGAGCAACTTGAGAGCTTAGAGTTATGTTCAAAAAAATAATTCATGTTTAATTCGTTATGTTAATATTTTATTTTATACATTGCTTCAATCTGGCCGACGGCCTGCAGCAAGATAGTATGAATTTGAATATATTTTTGAGAAAGGAAAACTTTTGTTTGCCTAACAAAAATGAAATATATATTTTAATAATGTTTTCCTTTTTGGATATTTTAATTTGGGCTTCTTTAGTTTAGTATTTTCAAATAACAACGTAAAATTCCAGATTTTAATTTACGACTTCTACAACATTGTCTATGACTATTTATTTGTCTATGCATTTAAATTAAAAAAAATAATGTTGTAAAAAGTTAACAGATTTTGCATGCAAAAAGATTTTTTTTAAAAAAACATTTTTTGCTCCAAATTTATGTAAATAAATTATTTTAATATATGTACATCCGGGAAGGTTCAATATTGCCGACAAATCTGAATCTAATATTTAAAAGCGCTTAAAAAATTAAAACCCGAAAATAGAAATACAAAAGCTAACAATATTTCATATTTGGAGTGTAGCATATATTGCGTATACGACATGTTGAGCATATTGAGGTTAAAAGTAATAAACATTTCCGGTTTGCTGCACGCATGAATGTTAATGTTGATTGTTCTAACTTTTTGACGCGAAACAACAGTTTTTGAAGACGTCAAAAGATGCTGCTCTGCTGCTGATGTGTTATGTAGTAGAAATTATGCCAAAAAGCCCAAAGACAAAACCAAGAGGCAGAACATAAACACGCACACACACACACACACACACAAATCTACTGCTTGTTGCTTGTTTATAACTAGGCATAGT
>SCDS01001314.1:0-23521 GCA_004149465.1 Drosophila nigromelanica | reverse complement strand
TAATCTAGATGACAAAACATGACGAAAATGCCATCAAACATGAAAATCGGATAAGTTTTGACAAAGCTATGGAAGTTTGAAATATGGGAGCAATGGATCCGAGAGCTTTACTTGTCAAAATTTTTGTTAATTTTGACATGATTTTTGACAAAAAATTTGACCCCCTCAGAATCGGGCTCAATGTTGATTTTTATACTAATTATGACTAACACAATCGATTAAAAACAAAAACTCGCAATTCTAAATTTTGAAAAATTTTTTTTTCGAAAATGAACAAGGGGGGAGTACATGATATTTTCACAAAAAAATGAAAAAAAATTTATTTTCAAACATGCATATATTTTAAATGCAGAACTAATCTAGATGGGAAAACATGACCAAAATGCCATCAAACATGAAAATCGGATTAGGTTTGACAAAGTTATGGATTTTTGAAATCTAGGAGCTATGGATCATCCGAGAGCTTCACATGTCAAAAAAAAATTAACTTCCAAATTTGGTAACTCTAGCTTAAAAACTGTGGGAGATATAAGCATTCCCGATTTTTTAATACCTTGGGAAAATAAAATGTATAATAAGCAATAAACGGTAATTAGTTTTTACAGGCTGTCCTGTCTACGTACCACTTTCGTCCAGTTGAATGGGAACATGAGCGCTATATGCGATATATCGAGAAAGAGCATGAGGCATGTGATGAGTAGCGAGAAGAGCGCACAGAAGACCATCAGCCTCAGGCGTCCGATGAGTGGCAGTAGAAAGAGGCCAACCTGTACAGTGCCCGCGGAGCATTCGCAGGCCAGACAGACGGCCGAGGATAAC
The DNA here is from genome assembly GCA_004149465.1 of Drosophila nigromelanica. Classification (NCBI taxonomy): domain Eukaryota; kingdom Metazoa; phylum Arthropoda; class Insecta; order Diptera; family Drosophilidae; genus Drosophila; species Drosophila nigromelanica. The sequence goes on along the minus strand of SCDS01001314.1, from coordinate 22,702 downwards.
TGCGATGATTGCTCTTAATTAGCTGTTCCGATTTCAATCTATGACATAGCTTACCACCAGTAGTATGCGCACAATCCCTGTAGGCGTTTTCAAGTGTTGCGGATCACAGTGTAGGGCAACGCCCCATGGCAGCGGCGTTTGTTGTTGCTGTTTGTAGTTGGCGTGCGAGTCCCATGAGGTGCACGTGCCCAATGGCGATTCGAGTGAGAGCGAGAGCTCACCGGCCCTGCTGCCAGCTATTTCAAAGTCCTGCTCATCTTCCAGCTGACAGCAGACCGGCTCCAGCTCCAGCTCACGTATCTCGTCCAGCAGCAGTTCTATCTCGTCCGTGCCATATAGATCAGATACAGACGGTATATAACGTTGGGGTTGTTGCATTGCCCGTTGCGGGATGTGTCCCACATCACCGTTGCGTGGCCTGGGCGTGCAAAATTGGGTGCCTACACCGGCGTTCTTCTGCTACGTCTATATCCTCTGGCTACCCCTCTCCCACGCTTGTACCCTCTATATCACTTCTTCCTGTGCCTTTGTCGAGCAGCTTACGTCGATGTCTGCGTCTGCAATAGGAAAAAAACGAGTTATATATATATTGATAGCAGTCCTCTCAGAATAGTTTTCTATAGTCGCATAACCATAATTGTAATTTGATATATAAACTGTCACTCATACGCCCTGTGTGCCGCGACTACATCGCGACTATGTCATGGCCCAAGAGAGATGGCACTCATAAATACACTCTCTTGTAGAAAGGGAATTCTGACTATGGTATGGAATTGGACAGTCTCCTTTAATGTACGTTTTACTTAAGTACACAAAGCAAACAATCATTTTTAAGTTTTTATTTCGCTAATAAGGTTATTCAAAAAAAAAAATCAGTTTTATGCTTTGTTTGCATTTAAATCAAATATATGGAATATATAAATAAATAAATAAAAAATAATATCTAAAATATTACTAATAGACCAACTTTCTGCAATCTATTTATCTCTCTATTAAGAAATTATATATTGTTGCCTTTGTTGGTCTGTTTTAACATGAGTCTATAGAATTCATTTCTAATACACAATTAATAAAATATATATAAAATTCGTATATACACAAAAATAATATTGCTTATGTTCTGGCCACGTTAGTACATTTTGTTGGCTTTTAATATATACAAATATTTTGTTCAATCAAAGTTGTACACATCTTGAAAATATTAAGAAGTTGATTTGCATTGAGGTGGACGAAATGGGAAAATGTCAAGAATTCGTTATTGCCACACTAGAGCATTTTAGCGCTGAACTCGGTCATAAATTGTTCATTTTAATTTTGCCAGATTTTTAGTGTGATATGAGGAGCTGGCGCTGTTGTCAGTTTGGCTGCCAACTCGAAATGAAATCAAATTGAATTCCTCCCACAAGGCGACCTGCCCTGGCGCATATGCAATGTGTTTTTATTTTTTATGTCACACACCCAGGCAATTAACACAGACACAGCAACACTTATGAGTGTGCCAGATGTGTGTGTGTGTGTGTGTGTGTGTGCCTGCATGAAAGCAACTCCATGGAGAATTTGGTACATTTCAGGCCTTGCCAAAAGCTGCCTGCCCGTGTGCCAGGCAGCATTTCCTTGAGTTGTCATAATCAGGACACAAATGAAGGTGGCTGTCACTGATGCTGTTGTTGTCGTTGTTGTTGTTGTTGTTGTTGATTATGTTTTTGTTGCAATACAAGGACTCGCTGCTGGCAGCAGGACAGCAAACGGGCAGCTGCAGCTGGCCAGGAGGATACCACAGGCAGCTGCCTGCTGCACATATGTCTTTATGTCGCTGTAAGATTGACTCAATGTGGCTATGTGTGTGCACGTGTGTGTGTGTGTGTCGGTTATTTTGTTTGTTTGTGTGTGTGTGTATGTGTGTGCGAGAGTCGACAGGCAATGTAACCATTTGTGCTCTCGCTAGTTGTTTGAATGTGAAGTTGTTGCTGTGCTGCTGCCACCGATGTCCTTGTTCCAGTTTAAGCGCGAGGCTGTCGCAGCTGCTCCGCCTCCCCCCACCTCCCCTCACCTCCTCCTGTTGCTGCACTGCATGCTTATCTGCGCCTGTTATCGCTGCACATCTGCAGCGCTAAGCTTCGCCTGCATCAAGTGTCTAATGAGTGCGCTCGGCTTTCAGCACATCTTTCACCGTCATCATCAAAATCGTTATCATTATTATCGTCATCTTCCCATAGACGGACGTGCGCTATCTATTGAAGCATCGTACTTATGCCATTAAGCTCTTCAACCACAAAACAATGAATCCCCGCCCCAAGTCACCGGTTCGCCTGTGGCAAGGCTTTTTGCACAATTCCAAATCAATTATGCTCATCTGCATATAAACCGACTTGGACTTGGGGCTTCCTGTCTGAGCCGCCGCCTATGAAGCGCCACCTAGCGGAAGTGCTTCGCATGCAAATTTATTGTCAATGGCTCATTCGCTTCGACTGGCTTTGGACACCGATTGGGGGTGCAGTCGGGCGTGCTTTGTTCGCTGGTGTACAGCTGGGGTCTGGGTTCGGTTGAGGTGCCAACGTAGCTGCATTTCTTATTTATGAACGTGCATAGGCAATGCCCGGGTGTTCCTCGGGCTTTGTTTGAGTTTTGTGCTCATGCTACGAGTAGACCTCTGTGGCATTATTTGAGTACGAGTACGGGCATGAGTTGGAGTACTCGTGCTTCAGCCTTTGTCGCATTCAATGGACCGAAAGTTGCACCGTAAATAACTTTTAATAGAATTTCTAATGGGCTTTAAATGGGCGTGGGGCCAAGGAAACATACTCACATACACATTTGTTTTAGATAAGCCTCGAACAGTAGGCATCAAATACTTGGAACATATTCTATTTGTATCGAATACTGGATATTAGGAGTTTTGTTTTGTTCCATTTAAAACTGCAAGTTATTCATATAGGTATATTAAATAATTTGCACAGGTCAGAATTTATTTTGTATAACATGTCGTGTGAGTAATTGTTTTTTAACACTCATATAGAATATAGAGTTTGTTTCTGTCCGTCCGCTTATCCGTAAGAATGCAATTATTTTCGCCGCAATTGAAGCTAGCGTTTTTAAACTTGGAGCAGACAGATTAAAATTGAAGACAATTTTTACATAGAATTTCTCGGAACATAGTTTCAATGACCGATTTTCATGTTGATAGCATTTTGGTTATGATTTGTCTTCCTGCATTTAAAATGTATGTATTATAGAAAATACATTTTATTTGAATTTTTTGGTAAAATATGGTATAATGTATTCCCTTAATCCTTTAATCACAAAAGTTTCTAAGAGGGCCAATTTCTTATCAAAACCCTGTCAGAATAAACAAAAACGTTTCGACTTTCATATTCAATGGTCAATTATTTTCTATGATTCTGTTATACTGATTCTGCATTTAAAATATGTACAGTTACGAAAATTAAATCGTAGTTTACTAATTTTTGAACAATTTGTATGCTTAAAATGTAGGATTGTAAATTTATATTTGAATCCATTCGGGTTGTGGTCCCCAATAAAATTAGGTAAATAAAAGTATATTGATTTTGTTTAAATATATGTAACAGGCAGAATAACCGCATACAATATATCTATTTTTAAGCTTTTATTGCGATATTTCGCGTTATTTTCTTTATTGTGTGCGTTTTTTAAGTAAGCACGAAGCTGGGTACAGGGTATAACTAGAGTACTTTTGTTCGTTTTGAATTTAGTTTATAGCCTCGATGATGATGATAATGATGTCGACGGCGACCTGACCTGGTCAGCGCAACTGCTGCCACTTATCACTCGTGCGCCACGTGTCCAATGAGGCAACATAAAATGCTTTGGAGCTTCGAAATTTATGCGCCCTGGCGGCGACTTTCGCCTCCCAGAACTGCGTATAAATTTTAGCTGAAATATTGGAATTTTTTATTTGGTGAGACGAGCGGTCAGCGGCAAGCAGCGAGCGGCCTATGGCCAGCAGACAACTTGACTCTCGTCCTCAATTCGCAATGGCGACGTTCAATGCGGCTGGCGCTGAAGATGGTATATGGAGGTCACCGGACGGGGTGATCTGAGGGGCTTGGGCTTAACTGCCAGTTGCTGTCGGATTTGTGCTGCCTGCTTATTATGCCGCCGTGTTGGCCGTGCGCCTTTTGCGGAATTATCGATTACAAATGAATATTTCATTAGCAGCCATGCAGAAGAGGCGGCGCGGGCACAAGTGTCTCGAGGGGCAGGCACTGTCGCTGGCACGCTGTTACCTCACGCTAATGTTGACTTCATTGGCTTCCGTTTCCGGTGTCAGTTCTTGGTTGCAGCATTTGCACCATTTAATTTAACAACAAATGCAGCATACTTTGCAGCGCATTCTCTTTCCTGCCAACTTTTCGTTTACAAGTTTAGCAGATGGACAAACATTATGCAAAAATATTTTCTCGCAATTATTTTTTCCTCTCGTTCTTATATAATTATTCCCAAGGGTAATTAATGCAGCGCTCCAATGGACGCTGTCAAATAAGGGTTATTTCTGAGAAGCAAGAAAGTAGAATTGGGAAGTAGCTGCAATTCAGGCTAATGACATTAAAATATTCTTATTTTTTGCACATATTTTCCAATTTAAAAAACTTTAAAATCCTGTTGAAAACTATTGGTTATTAGAATGAAGAATTAATATTGCAAACAAAATAATTATTTGGAATTAACTAAGAGTTTATTAAAGAACTTTTTTATTATTTTAAAATGCACAAAAATTTTTCTTAAATGATATGTAGGATAGAAGAATCATGTTATAGATAGGAAATAGGAACACCTAAAACCCGGCTAAAATTTTAATATTTTCCTATAATTTATGTATATTTACAGACAAATAATTTATTTTTTTACTTACAAGCAGATCTTATGTATTTTAAAGTAGCTAAATTATTATTATTTTTATTATTATTATTATTATTATTATTATTATTATTATTATTATTATTATTATTATTATTATTATTATTCTCAACTGAACTACAACTATGAGGTATTCATATTTTTGTATATAGAGTGCTTGGAATAATCACTCAATTAAAGTGACTTAACTATTCTCAGCAATCAGAAAATAATGTAGAATTTTCGGAACGATACTTCGACTTCTCTTCTAAACGTAAAAAAAAAAAAATAAATAAATAAAAATTACAGAGGAATCTTTTCTAAATAGGAGCCCCGACAAAAATGAGTTTCCAACCGGTAAGTTGAGCGGCCTTTAGCTATAACACACAGTTATATAACCACGAAAAATGTTTAGCGTCGGTGTGAGCTATATCCTCGCCTACGGCCCACCGAATTTTATCGGTCTCCACAGCCGAGAGCTTCGATTCAAAGCCGAAAAGCCGAACACCCGGTGGAAAGGACAACGCGTCAGATTGGGGATCGTCCGAATAATACAAACCCTCGCATAAGTCCGCCACGAACATCGGGAATGCGCATTGTACGCGACAGTTACTTCTCCTAACGGTCGGATGGACCGTAAATCCTGACATAGTTTACTTTTATATGTCTTTAAAATTGTAGTGTTTTTCGTGCATAATATAATTTGAAATGTAAACTGACAAATACGTTCAATTATTAATATTATAGGTTGTTGTGACAGTAATATTAATTTAGTTAAAATTAAAAAATTAAAATAAGAAATGGAACAGAAAAGGAGGAAAGGCAAGGAAGAAAAGGTAAAATTATTATACAGAAACTTTAAGTAAATGATTTATGTATTAACCTTGTCTTTAATAATATTTGAATAAAAATAGTCAAGTCGAGTTGGTAATTGCAAATTCAACGATTATCTACTAAGCCAGTTAACTGGCATATGAAAATTCGCATATACTTGTAGCAGGAAACTCATGACAGATCTATTAGGGACTCATTATGCTCACGTTTTTACACGCTCTCATCGCTATTGCTGCCAACGCTTGTTAATTCCCGAAAAAGGTGCTTAGAAATAATTATAGGCAGTTTTTCGGGGCAGCTGGCGCTGCTTACGTAAGCTCCTAACGGGATATTTAGCGAACTTTGTATGTGTGTGTGTGTTTGTGTGTGTTATGCATATCATTGCTTTATATGCTTTATATGTGTTTATGCGCGTCTCGCTGAAATGAACACCTCAGTTGCCGCTGTCTCCCTGCCCTCCCCCTGCCCTCATCCTCGTCACTCGATGGACGCCCTCTAGGACGGCATGAACTCACCCGACACGTGAGCTCCATAAAGGAGGCCTCGACGTGTCATGGACGCGAACGCCGCGACACGCAAGCCCCAAAGTCCCAGAGTACCCTCCCCTTGGCCGTAGTAATGTACCGCTTTGCCTTTCACTTTCGCTACAAATGTTCGCCTAGCTTTTGCTTTGCGCTACATAAATACGAGCATTAACTGTGCAGCGGGATTACATCTGAAGCCCAATCGGCTGACCGAAACGAACTGCGTGCCAGTTTCTCTTTTATTTTTTCGAGCCCTTTCCCCAGACCTAGGCCAAGAGTGCGACCCCCAAGCGGGCGGTGCAACAACCTCGTTTGGCCATTTGATTACTGCTTGTGCCTCGGGCGACCTTGAACCACTTTCATTTCTAATTTTGGCTTTGCCCGAGCGCTAGACGACGCTCAACTTGGAATAACTTTGGTTGTCATCGCGCCTAATAAATGCTTGTATTAATAATGACCAAAGCCTAACTGCAACTTAATTGCACACACAAGTGGGTGTACAATTTGCCTAAATATGCATGTGTGTGTGTGTGAGTGTGTGTGTGTGTGGGTGTAGTGTGTATGACAGCAACTAAAAATAAACAAATGAGCCAAGCGCCCAAATGCTGTAATACGAGTAATTGAACAGAGCGCGCGAGAGAGAGAAAGAGAGACAAAGCGTAACTGCTGCGAACTGAGTGCTGTGAACAGTGAGCTGGAACTGAACTGAACGAAACGAGCGACTGCGTAGAGAGCGAACCAGAGCAACTGAGCTAGAAGCAGAGCGGAGCGGAGCAGGCAGCAGGCAGCATAGTAAGCTGACGCAGCGAGCGTTGAAGTGAGAGCGCGAGAGTGTGTAAAATTGGGTGTGAGTTGTTGTTGGCCAAAGGATTTCAAGGAAGTGAAATTGCTGCAGACAGGAGTTTGCCTGGCACGCCTGCCGTCCCGCCAGTCCAACCGCCTGTCACTTCCTGCATGTGTGTGTGTATGTGTGTGTGCCAGTGTGTGCATTTTGTTTGTACAAAAACACGTTGGGCTGGCCTATGTACAACAGCCCAGCTCAACCTCGCTAGCGCTGCGTTCCACCTCCTCCTGCTCCTTCTGCTCCTCAGTGGCTCCACTTAAAAGTGTTATATTGACATTTGGCTACAATTTTAGCTGTCCAAAGCTTTATGATTTATGCTGCGCTGCATATATAAATATATGTATGTTTGTGAATGTATTTAAAGATGTGTGCATATGCATGTATAAAAATATATATATGTATATATGTATATGTGTGTGTGTGTGCTGTAATCGTTGCTCTATTTTTGGGCTTAGTTCGGCAACAACAACAGCGCGCTGCAAAGCATGCTATGAATATTGTTGTGGGCGGCAACATTTCGTGTATACAACTAGTTAACTAAAAATGTTCTTTTTTTTGCACTTGACCCACCTTTTTTTCCTTTATTTCGTTTGTTTCTCTTTTTTTTGTGAAATTTATTTGCAGTTGCTGCTGGTTTTCCTGTGGCAAATGCGCGGCACGTTCCAAAAATGGCAAGTTTCTATTTCGATTGCGATTTCTATTTCTTTGACAAGGGCACGCAGAAATCTACGAAAATGGCTTTTTTATATGCTTTTAAATGTTGTGTGTGCGTGTAGTGGATCTGTGTGGCTTAGATTGTGTGTGTGTGTGTGTGTGTGTGTGTGCTATGCTCGTCAAGTTTTATGTCAGTTCATTCATCGGCCAAAGCGTTGGCCACAGGACACGGGCTGTTGTTGCCTCTGCATGTGTGTGTGTGTGTGTGTGTGTGTTATATATGCATGAATGTTTGTGTGCGCGTGTGTGTGCACTGCGTGCTCCTGCCAATGTCAGATTTGTATTTTAGCGTCGATTTCGTTTTAACTGCCTGCATATTGTCCTTTCTACGATTTTATTTCGCTGGATTCACTTTTAATTATTGGATTTTGGCTTTTGTCGTCAAATTTTCACACATTTTTTGATTGGGTTTTCATTTCTTTTTCTTTCTCGATTTTTTATTAACGTGGCGAATATTTAATTAACATTTGTGCCGTTTTATTTGCATTTTGCACACAGGCAGCGGGCACACAAAAATCATTATTCAGTGCGCCCGAAAGTATGCAACGATTTTTGTGCTGTCTTTTCGGGCCATGCTGCTGCTTTCAACATTTGCCTACACACGCACACACATGGAGAGACGCACTCACGGACACAGGCTGTGGCACAGAGGCACAGAGATAGGCTAGGCAGACACACGCGTTCGCGGCACGTTGCTGCTGGGCTAGGAGGGCGGGGAGGACTGGTCGTACGAGGGGGGGCGCGCGATAGCGACGTGCAACGCAAAGTGGCAGCGGCAGCAGCAACAACAGCAGCAACAGCAACAACAACAGCAACAACAATAGCAGCAACGACCACGGGCAGCGAAATAGCCTAAAATCTAGGCGCTCACTGAAACGACGACAACCGACAACGTTGAAAGCCAGCAAAAGACTGAGCGCTCAATGTTGCTGAGACCCAGCTGCAGAGGCATGCAGAAACATAAAAGAGAGAAAGAGAGAGAGAGAGAGCGCAAAAGCTGCAAATCCTTTGCAGAACTTGACTGATTCCGGAACTTGTTAATCGCATGCCATTTTGCTCATTTTAATTATGATAATGATAATTAAGTTTGTGAATTCCGTTTTCTTTTCTGGTATATTAAATGGTTTATAGAGTTAAATAATACAAACAATCTCTATGCTAATAACAGTAGTTTACCAAAATACTAATATGATGATCTACCTAAAATTCCAGCCCATAATCGATTCTTAATTGAACCGATTTTAATGATCTTATTGATCCTTGATTTATTTTAAAAAATATAAATTTTTCTAATTTTTAAGAGACAACTTTAAAAGCAATGTATTGAAGTGGATAATTTTACAGATAACAGTTATAATTTTAAAAGAAAATTTCGATTTTGCATTACTTAAACTTAAAACTGATCCATATATATTGGTCATAATATGAACTACAGATTTCTTTGATTAGAGATTATTTTTGTTGAATATGGTAAAATCTTGCTCAAAACTTGAACTAGTTTCTCGAAAAAAAAAACATCAATGTAGAATGCCTTGAACTGTCTACTCCAACGTTTTCCTGTCTGAATTTTATTTCAATCTACTTTGTAGAAGCTAGCACTCAGTACGGCTTCGCTCAAAAAATTCAAGTCCAGTCTGACTTGAGAAACGCTCTCAAAAATGGAGGCTTACAACAAGTACATAGAGAATGAACGCAAGCAGAGACTGAAGCAAAGCAAGAACAGCTCCGCTCAAACCCAGACGGTAGGTAAAATAATGCTATAAGTTAACCCGACTTTTAATGCCCCATGATTGTAGACTGCGCACCAACGTAGTCATAACAATGAGCGTCAGCAGAATCCACCTATGTCTTTGAATCAAAAGGAGTTGGCGCGCTCCAAAAGACCGAAGGAGCAAGAGAAGTCCAAAAACAATTCTCGTCCCAAGGAATTGGTTCAGAAAGCAACTCAGACTTGCATTCGTCACAATCAGCAGCAAGCGGACTCGCAGTCGCAATTGACGGATAAAACGCATACATTGAGGCAACATCAGCCTTGCCAGAAGGCTAAGAAGCAGGAGTATCACCCGGCGCACCGATGTCCGTACAGAGCATTGCGTGATGTTCAGGCTCCTGCGCCGTCAACCAGACAGGAAAGACAGCCAAGTCCCAGTCGCATTCAGCCCAAGTCCTTGTTCAACGTGGATTATGAATCGAAATCGCGGCGTGCCAATCGTTTGCCCCCATTGCCGACATTCGAAGGAGCTTACGAGCCAGATGACGATGGCGCTGTTGGGGATTGTCTGATCTATAAGAATTCCAACTTTGGCAAGGAATCGAGTCGTGAGCGCAGCTACACCAGCGATATACTACTCTCCGATCCGCTCGATCTTGAGCCGACACCAAGAAGCACTCACCATAAGCGTAAGGATTCGTTCACGATGCTGGAATCGGCACGTGAGCATTGCCGAGAGACAAAGGCACGTTTCAGTGCCAAGTATGCAACCGAGAATACGGACAGCGATGTCACAGGCAATTCAGTGAACAGCGCCAAATCGCTGAAGACCGTTATTACAGCCAAAAGTGGCGACAATTTGCGCACTGTGGTGCGTTCACAGATTGAAATGCGAGAGCTTCTGCATCAATCCATTAACAAAATGACCGAGCTAACCGACCGGCTGGTGCTGAATGCCAACTCCAGGATGGTGTTGCCCTCGCTGGGCTTGTCGGAGTCGGACACTAACCAACCTAATGACCGGAAGTCACAAAAAACACCCAAGATGGTCAATAAGGAAACGAGTGGAGAAGCCACGAATGGCCGTTATTGCGTCAGCGTCGAGGATATAGTCAGCACTAAGGTGATTGCGCCAATGATGCGCCGTGTGCAGCGCATGTATCTGAACAATTTGCAGGAGGAAATGAAGCTAATGGAGGATCTGGAACGCGTGCCGTGCCAGGTGAGCGAGGTCTACAAATCTGCGGAGGTGATGCCGGGCCCAAGCGCACAGCTGAAGTAACTGCAATAACTATTTATTTTGTTAATTATCTTAATGTATATTTTTTAATTCATCTTTATACAAGCCTACATATATATAACAATAAACACACAAACACGAATACGTAGGGTTTGAGACTTCGAATTATGCCAAGCAGTGTGACCAGCTATGGTAAACGCTTAAATGCTCTGAATAGTGGATGGACGCTGGCACAAGCATCGATACTTTGTCAGAGAGCATTGTAATCGCATTTTAATATGACGCTTGCTTTTAAAACTAAAATGGATATCTTTTAATTTGTGTTAATAAATAAGCGCAGTTCGTATGATAGCTTGTTGGTCTCTGTTAATAACAGTGCTGTTTATGGTAATGTTATCATCAACAGCTCGTAGCCCTGGTTTCAAAAGGAGGGGGGCGCTCGCATTCCCAAACATTGATTTTTCGTTGTGCACGCCAGTGAATGCTGCCAATTGGCTACGTTAGCCATTTGTTAATAACTAAAGGAATTTTGCGGACTATAAAATGAGCGGTAAGCAAAAGTGCCAGACCTAAGCAATTGTCAAAGAAACGTGAAATGCTGCTCATCCTGCATTTGGCATTTTGTCGTGTCGGTCTGGTTGGCGTGCATTGCAATTCGCAGCCTACTTTGAGGGTGGGTGGGTGGTCAGCCACCGGAACCACCCCCAATACCTGCCATTGTGTGGCATTGCACAGACGATGACTTCATCGGTGTGTTTACACGCTCCTCCTCTCATTGCCACTTTTTTTCCGCAGGCGACGAGAGCTGCAGCGAAAAGCAGACGCTAAACCTCTCCAAGCAGCAGCTGAAGAAGGTGCCAAAACAGGACGATGCGCAGAATATACGCAAGCTGATACTGGATGAGAATGAGCTGCAGAAGATAGACAACATTGATTCATATCTGAAGATCGAAACGGTGCTTATTTACCCTTACGAATAACCTCGTCCATCTACTACATACTCACTAATTATCCTTTGATCCTGCACAGCTATCACTGAGCAAAAACCAATTGCTGCGTATGTATGGCGTCTGCCGATTGCATTGCCTACGCGAGCTGAACCTCTCCTTCAATGGCATCCTATCCATTGAGGGCCTGAAGGACTGTTTGCATCTGCGCGTCCTCAATCTGGAGGGCAACAATATCAAGACTATTGAGCATCTCAATACTAACGTGAATCTGGAGTGCCTAAACCTGGCAGAAAACAGCATTGGCAGCATCTCAGATATGTCGTATTTGCGCTGCCTGCGTGAACTCAATTTACACGGCAATCGGCTGACGCATCTGCGCCAGTGCGACAAGTATTTGCCAGTGTCGCTGGAGACTCTCACGCTGGCCAAGAACAACATTAACGATTTAAATGAGATTTGCACGCTGTCGCATCTGAGCAATCTGCTGAGCATTTCCATCGCCGACAATCCCTGTGCGGTCATGACAATGGGACCAAATAGCTTGGAGTGAGTAAAAGTTTAATTTGTGTCAGATTTTCCCCTAAATGAGTTTATCCTCTCATCGCAGTGGCTTTGATTACCGCCCCTTTGTGCTGAACTGGTGCATGAGTCTGAAGTTGATTGATGGCTATGTGGTGGATCCCATCGAGAGCCTCAAGGCCGAGTGGCTGTACAGCCAGGGACGTGGTCGCCAGTTTCGCGTTGGCGAGCAGGCGGCACTGGCCAAATACTTGAGCTCTGTGTGTCCCTTGGTGGGCAAAGCCTTAGAGAACGAAAACGATCGCAAGTTGCGGCTCATCTTAAGCAAAGCGCAGCATCATCAGCGCCAGCTGCAAGAGGAGATCATGGACAATGCCAACAGTTCGGCCAGCACGTCGCCGTCTTCGCATCGCAAGAAGCCAACGAGTCGCATACAATCGCCGCGCTGTAAGAACTGAAATCGTGACCAGCAACTGTTTGCACTAATTAATGTATTCTTGATAGTTTCGCGCCTGAGTGGCCGCCAGGGCTCACCGGAGTCGATGGCGAACAGCTATCATGGCAATAGCTGCAACAATAGCATCAGCAGCGACAATGGAATGTCGAATCATGCGCTGCAGATGAGCACCTCGTATAACTTTTCGCTGGCCAGCATGTCCGGCATGTCCAGCAGTGTGACCACCAAAACCTTCAACTCGACGGAGTCAACACCTCGCAACATAACGCCAAATCCCTACAACGGTACGTTAACCAGTGTTCAGCCCTTTTTGGCTTATCACTCACTTATGCTCCATTTTGCTTGGCAGAACAAACTTTTGTTGGCCAAACACCTACGGGCGGTCCTTTGGCTGCTGCCTCGAAAATGGTGCCTGTGCCGGAGACGCTAATGAGTCCCGATGTGTGTCCCGCCGCCGTCGCTCAGCGGGCAACAGTTACGGCCCTCAGTTCGCAGCTGCACAAAAGCAAAGGCAACAAGAACAAAGGTAACCAAGCAATCAATTTAAAGCCAATATATCGAAATTTAATGTTTTCAAATCACATCTAAATGTACTTAATGATAGACAACAAACTAAATTTGCCGCGCGTGCGTAGTCCACAGCTGCGACGCATGCAGAGTCCTACAACCAGTCCACGCAAAACGGAGAGATTACATCAACAACAACAGCAACAACAACAGTTACATCAGCAGCAGCAGCAGGTGAATGTCACGTCGGTTAGCACAACTGACGCTGGTGGTTTCAGCACCGACGACGACGGCGAGCAGATCAATATTGAGAAGCTAAAAACTATACGCAAAATGGCAGCCCAACGAGCGCAGCAGCAACAGCAGCAGCAGCTGGACAACAATAATCTCAACTGTGCGGATCGTCTGATAGAGCATGTGACCGAGTCTTCGGCGGTGACCATACAGAAGATGTGGCGCGGCTATCATACGCGCAAGAAAACCAAGGACATTGCCGAAAAGCTACACAAACAGCGCACGCACGAGTACATTGAGTAAGTGCAGCCGCCTAGCTACCGTTAATGCTTAGTAACCTCATCTTTCGTTTCTCAACCAACAGCAAGCTTAACAAGGACATGCTGCTGACCAAGGCGCAGCTGCAAAACGAGCGTAAAATCCAACAGCTACAGATGCAGGCCATCAATGCGCTGTGGAAGAAGGTGTCCACCATGCAGGTGGATCCCAAAGCTGGCGGTGAGCATGGCAACAATTGCACAAACGCTGAGGATGCAGGCGTCAGCAACACCAACAGCGTGAACCAACAGCAACAGGGTCAGGCGCAACTGTGTCTCGATCAGAACTCGGCAGCTGTAGTAAATGATTTGGCTAAGCGTTGCACAATGCTTACGGATCAGGTGCAACAGCTACAGAGTTCCATAGGAACCATTGTCAACTGCCTGACCATGGTGTGCAATTTACCGCAGGATGCGCTCCGAAAGCAAATCAATTGCTCGGACGGCGAGGAAACGGACTGCAGTAACTTTGAGCCGCGCGACAGCAGCTCAACGCAGACGGATCTTATTGCCGTGCATACGCCACAATTTGAGGATCTGAGCAATTTTCCGTTTACGAAACCGAGGCCATCAACATTGGCGCTGGAATCCAAGCATGATGCACTGCATGCCGGCAAAATCTCAGCTGAGCAGCAGCAGCTTGGAGAGACTGAACACGAGGAGCGAAAGGAAAACATTGAGATCTGTGATGCGCAGGAGTTGGATTAGTAGACCACATAAAGCTTTATAAGCACCGATCTCGCGCATACAATTTTTAAGCTTTTTAGCTTTTGCAAGCATTTTGTTTACAGCCACAGTGGATGCAGCCGCAGCAGCAGTAACAACTTATGTAGATTTTGGTTTTTTTAATTTACGTATGTAGTAAAGATAGAATTTTGTTACAACATTTGAGAGGAAAAACGATTCGTTAAAAAATATACATAGCTAAACTTTTGTAATGCACAAACAAATGCACTGCAACAATCTCAGTCTTCAGCGCTGCTCTCCGCCGTATCCGTGTCTTCATCACCATCAACATTCCGTACATTAACGGGTCGGTTTGTGTTTGGCGTCAGCGATTCATCTGAATCGGAATCGGTATTCTCAGCATTATAACTTTGCGGCGCCTGCGTCGTCTTCTTGGCAAAACGTTCAGGCCAAACGCCCGCCTTTGTGTACTCCTTGACATGCTCTGGGGTCAGAATTTTGCATATTTCCGCCTTCACCTTGTCGCCCTCCTCAATGGGTTCGACAAGTATGAAATCGCCGCGCTTGACCCAAACATTCTTGCGAAATTTATTGGGCATGGAAACTGTGAGAAAAAATTTCTTAGTAATCAGTGTAATCAAAGTATACTTCACACCCTTGCGCTCACCCAGAAAGTTATCAGACTCGAGTGGCGCCGCCTCGACCTCGTGCAGATTGTTGCCGCGACTGCTGACCACACGTACGATCTGCTGTTGTTCCGTCGGCAGTGAGTAGTCGTCCTCCATCATCTCCTTGAGGACATGCTTGCGCCGCGTTGTGTTTGGATGCGACATGCTGTTATTTGTTATCTTGAGATTGTTTTCTTACGGGGCGCCAGTTTTGCGGCCAGGTGTTTGTTTACTCAATATGGCTGGCCGATAACTCGTGGTGGTCGCCCGATAGCACCGATTTTGATAAACACGGGTCTCTTAGTTGCAGTGTTGCAAAATTTGTTAAAATTTTATCGCTAAAATTGCGGTAGTTCGGTGTAATTTCAAATGAAAACAGTTTTGAGTAATTCCGAATGGTGCGAGGAGTTTTTGATTTTTTATTGTTAAGCTTAGACGTAACTAATGCTAATTTTGGACTAACAACTAGTTTTTGTTGCGTCGCACGCGAGCTTTGCACGAAATTCGATCCTTGGTGGAGTTATCGCGACGATTATCCACTGTCACCAGTTTGGGCTTCTTGATTCTATTAAAAAGAAACGGGTAAAATTCATTAAATTGTCGAGTTAATTTTGATAAAGACGGTGTTGCTTACATTTCGTTTTTCATGTTTGTAAATTCCTTCTTCCAGATGTCCTTAAAATCGTTGGTGAAATTTGTCCAATAGCCAAAGAACTGATCGGGCGTGCACTGAGCCAGCGTCAGGGTGCAGCCCTTGGGCGAGAAGTGATAAAAGCGCATGGTTTCCAGGAAGAGATCGCGGCACTCATCGATCAGCTGATTCAGCTTGGCCACCGATTTCTCTGCGCTGGCCGTGAACTCCTCCATTTTGGACTTGAAAGGCTCCCGATGCTCGCTGGATGCGCGCACCACCAGCGCCGTCGTCTGTTTACAAGCTGCAGGGATTTGAATCGGTGTTAGTTTAAGTAGCTAAACCAATTGGGAATGGGTAGAAGAGTGTATGATCTTTTTTTTTTTTTTTTGCAAAAAAAACGTATCTCTGATTGGATCAGGATGACTAGCTAAGCCGATGTATCCATGTCCGTCCGCTCGTCCGTCTGTATCTCGGAAAATACAAAAGCTAGGGGCTTGAAATTTTCGAGCTTATCAATTTTATCCTCGATATATTGCGCCATTATCTTGATATCGATAAATATCGATTTAAAGTCATATTTTGTTGAGCTACCAAATTTGGTTTAGTATGTGTCCTTTCTCCTAGTCTGCTAAATATGAAAAAAAAAACTCATCTCAAGTAGTACTTTTTTAAATTACAATCATACAATTAGCAAACCGTTAAGCATACTGCGCAGCTTACAGTTGGTATTAGGGTATCTTCCAGTCGGCCACTCCCGCCCAGAGCCATCTTGTCTGACCGACAACTTACCCATAAGCTTCTTGTTTAGTTCCTTGATCTGCTGCTGCACCTCATCAAAGTCCAACTGGGCGGCACGCTCCACATCCGACGGCTCCGGTATGGGCAGCTTCATCTCTGGCAGCGTCAGCTCCTTGCGTCGCTGTGCTATGTATGTGCGTACGATGAAGTGGAGCAGTGTTGTCTGCGACTCCTTCGACTTGACGTCCTTTAGTTTGCCCAGTATATCGAGATTGAAGCCATCCGCCTGGCCACGCTGCCGATTGCCGCCGTTCATGTAGTTGCCCAGCGTTAAGATAATCGAGAAGACCAGCTTGAGATCATCGCTCTCGATGAGCTGCTGCGACAGCTGCGATACCGTCTCCAGCTTGCGCACCAGCAGCGTTACCGATTCCTCGAACTCGGCCTGGAACACAATGCACGAGATGCGCTCACTGGCCATGGATATCAGCGAGATGTCGCGCAAAAATTGCTCGGGATGATCGAGCGGTATATCACCACCGTCGGCTTCCCTGATCCGCTGCAACTCTTCATCAGTGGCTCGTATATTGCTGATCTGCTGCAGCGTCTCCAGGCTGATGACGGACGTGTCCACATGATAGATGGCATGCTCGATCTCGCTGGAGGGCATGTGCAGACTTCTGGAGAAGATGCCCACGTTGCGCGAACGCTTCGGGTCGAGCACCTTGATGGACCGCTCTCGCTTCAGTTTGAGCTCCTTGGGCTTGCTAACCGGCGCAATGACCTGGCGCGAGAACAGCTCTGTAAATTCATCAATATTGTCCAGTGGCGTCTCGTCAATCTCTGTCCACATCTCCTTGGTGGTGGGCGTGGGCGTGGGCGCGGGCGCGGGCACAGACGCGGCCGCAGGTGCTGGCGTCGGCGGCAACTCCTCCGGCGAGCTGCTGCTGTTATCCGCACTGTCCGTTGAGTTGGCCACCGAGGGCGGACGCGGCACGGGCTGTGCACAGGTGACGATGCGCGTCCAGTAGAGCGGACGCATCGGTTTCGGGGGATTGACAGCGCTTTTGCGTTGGACTGCGAGGAGAGAAGCGATGAGGATCACTTGGTGCTGAGTGGAAAGGTTCGGCTACTCACCGCTTGTGCGATTAAACCAATTGGCCTCAGCGGGATCTGGCAGTGGTGCGGGCGCAAGGGATGCGTCCGCCTTTAGGGTGGCTGGGGGCGGCGGCGGTGGCGGCATACCTCCTGCACTGGCGGGCGCTGGCGGCGGCGGCGGTGGTGGTCCACCGCCTGGTGGTGGCGGTGGCGGCGGTGGTGGTGCTGCCGCTGCCATGCCCGGTCCTGGTGGCGGAGGTGGTGGTGGTGGCGGTGGCGGTGGTGGTGGGGCAACGGCAGCGACAGGTGGCGCAACCACTGTGTCACCATTCTGTTGGGTCTGCTCCACGGCGGCACCGTTAGCTGCACCACACTGGCACGAGCGGAGGCATTGCTCATCCGTCTGGGTTTCGGCATCCGCTGAGCTCCTGCTCTCCGGGAGCTTGTTGTACTCGTAGATGGTCGCCTCACTGGAGTTGAGCAGCTCGGTGAGATTGATGCAGCGCTTGGACGGACGCCGGGGCGGCTCATCGACGCTGCTGAGCAGCTCGTTGACCACCGCATGCACCTCGGCCAGCGTGGCGCAGTTGAGCAGACGCTTGCGCAGTATTTGCTGCAGCGACTTCTGGCTATCCGTTTGCGTGGAGCTGCCCTCGTATTGCTTGCTGGCCGCCGGCGTGCTCGAAAACGGCCAGGCGGCCACCTTATCCAGTTTGCCGGGTGTCAGCGGCAGCGATGTGGTCGGCTGCTCTGTGTGCGTCCACTGGTACATCTCGTAGGGCTGTTGCCAGGACAAAGGACAAAGGAAAAGAGAAAGTAAAAAAAATAAAAGCAGATCAACTTGAATTAGCCCATTGACTTGTAATTGCAGCGGGAATGCATCCCTTTGAGTTGGTCTCAAGTGTGCCAAGCGACAAAGCTTAAAAGCCATCTGTCCTCAAGCCAGGCCAACCCCCCGCCCCCTTTCAACTTCACTCGCTGCCGGATCCCTTGCCCCCCCAAAGCGTTGACTACATTTTAAACTCTAAGGCTCAGCACTTCAAATTGTGCACTCGTCATTGTTGTGTTGCCCTCCCCCCCTCCCACACCAGCTACCGCTACACAAGGCGGCAGCTTGGGGAATATGTTGACAGTTTTTATACCTTTTAAAAATGGGGCTAGAATAACTTAGAAATGCACTTGGTTTTGAGTTTTCTTGGCTCTAAGCATCAGCTGTTAAATATTTATCTGGCTGACAAATATTAACGTGAACTTGTTTTGATTTTTTTTACAATTTTTGTATATTTTTTTATAGCTATTTATTTAATTTTTTTTTTATGACATGGTATGCTATTTTTATATTTTATATTTTACCGCTTTTAAATATAATTGAACTTTAACTGTTTAAAACACATTTCAATTATTTTTAAAATACAAAGTTAAAGACAAAGATGTTATGTATATTTAAAGTGATTTAAACAAAATTTTAATGCATTCAAAAATATTTTGCTTTAAATTGAAAGAAAACTAACAAAAAGAACAAACAACTATTGTTGATCAAAAAAGTTTTTTCCCCGCGAATATTTCTACTTAAAAGTTTGCCATCTTTTAACAAGTATTTTTTCACAATCATTTAAGAGCATTGCGGCTTCGACGTGGCCACAGTTTTATATGCTTGACTTGTTTTATTGTTGCACTTTTTGCAGCTTACCTATTTTGCGTTGTCATGCGTGAGATTCGGTTGGGTTTTAGCTTGAGATTAGGACGGTTGTCTGCATATGGCTGTTGAGCTGAGTATTGGGAGTGGGTGGGGTGGGTGGCTCGAAATGTGACGGCACGCAAATTGTCGGCACCGCCAAAGTGCAAACACTCGAGCAAATGTCGTCAAGTGCGATAACGTGACCACGCCCCCACACACGCCCCACTTTCGGCATCTGAGTGCAGCTGTTGCACTTCACTTACATTCGTCATCCCAAACGGATGCCCGACCCATCAACTCTAAACGATTAGCGACGTGTGTCGTGGTAATTCTGTGTGTGTGTGTGTGTGTGTGTGTGGCTGCGAAATGGCGCCACATAATTGAATTTCAATTTTTAATTGCATTTCGTGGCGCGAAACTGAGTGGTTGGAGAGTTATTGTGGCACAGTGTAAGCAGCGCTTGGGAATTAACCAGAAATTGCTTTATTATCTTACGATTTGAGTGAAAATATTTGAATTATAATTGTTGGTGTATATTTAAAAAATTATAAATTTTTTTGATTTCAAATAGAATATTTAATGCATATTAAAAACAAGTAAATCATGTTTGCAGATTACGTTTTAACACCTGTTTATTTTCATAAATGTTTTATATTTATTTTTATTTATTTTTCAAATTTGTAAACCTCGCAAGCTATTTATTTTTTACCTCATAGATTAAGAATTCCACTCTAAAAACTTAGATTACAATTTCCCTCTCTGAAAGTCTCTCTTTAAATTTAATTAAAGGTATTTTTATATTTACGTGTAAATTATATAACAGCCCTAATATTAAGACTAAATTCCCTTAAAGATCAAAGTTTTTTAATGAGATGAAAAATGTATTTCAGATTAAGATATTCGAATTTACTATTTCTGTGAGCAACATTTTTTTGTGACAGACTTTTCTCTTTTTAAGATTCAAGACATTCCCGATATAAGAAAACAAATCTTAAATAAATAAAATTGTTTTCAATTTTATTTTTTTTTTTCCACTGAAGCTCTGAATCAAATATATAAATCACAAAATTAGTTTTCTAATCAGAAATCAAGTCAAGTCCTTAAAGCGGGCCACGTTAATACCCTGTAATTCAAACTATTTACGTTTCGTTGATCTTAAAAATCCCGTTGCTGTGGCAAAAGTTGTCCCAGCACAAAAGAATAATAAACGCTAAACTTGCCGCAAAGTAATAAAAACGCACAAAACTTTCAATGAGCTGCAACAACAACAACAGCAACAACAACAGCAACAACAATGACGAGTGTGGGCAAGGGGGCGTGGGGGCAATGGGAAAGGGGAGTTAGAAATGAAGCTTAAGCTGGAAGCTGTTTCTGGCCTGTTGCCCAAAAACTTGATGACGCGTACATTGACATCGGACACGGGACACAGCAGACAGGACATGGAGGCGCAGGACATGCCAACGAGGCGAGCACGAAGAAATTTGTGATATCACATAATCTGTGGAGCTCAAGTATCATCACATAGAAAATCACTTAACGCTCTTGTCTGCTCGTTTTTGGCGGCACAAGCGCCCCCATTGCTCTAAGGGATTTTGAGGTTAAGCTGCTGCGGCTAAAACTTTTGGCCTAAACTAATTTGGCCCAGAGACGAGTGCTTGATTATTTGTTAGTGTTTTGCTGGGCCTACTGACATGTCTCCAGGCCAATAACACTTAACGTTAACTATAAGGTAAGTCTGTGGTGCCTGCGCCTGTGCTTGGTTAACCAGCAATTAAAGCAGCAGCCAAAGCTGCCGTCCGAGATTTTGTTTAGTTAGCCAGGCGAAGCGTTACCAAAAAGCAAACGTATTACATAGTCCATTAGTCAGCCGCACGCTGACGAGTCAGGCAAACAGTTGCCGACCTCCCCCCTCCCTTTCTTTATGCAGCCTCAACTCTTTTGGTTTCATAATTTAGCATAGCAAGAAATTAATAAAAAAAAAGGCTTAAAAATTGTGCTTCTAACTTCAGTGAAAGAGAGAGAGAGAGAGAGCGAGCGAGAGAGCTGTCAAGTTGACTGCAAAGTTTTAACAAGTTCTGACACTTGCAGGCTCGTCAGCTGCAGGGCTGGGCAGTGACAGGAAGGGGCGGGGGAGGATGGAGGGGTGCGTAGCTGATGCAGCTGACAGGAACAGCAGCTAGATTTTAGTCTAGCAAGTGCATTGCGATTTGCCCAGGCAATGGAATTGCTAATTTCCGGGCACAACTTTACAGCCCATTTTTGTAGGCAAGTTTAAAGCATAGAATATGGCCATAATATGCAAAGACAGAGAGAGAGAAAAAGAGAGTGAGGGAGTAGGATATAACCGGTGGCTAACTTCAACTTCAACTTTAGCTTCAGTTTGTAGCTTATCAATAGCTAATGACTTGAAGCAAGTAGCCAGCTCTAAAGTTAGTTTTTTAGTGTGGTGGGCGCTGGTTTGTAGGATTCAGAGGGGCACGGGCTAGTTATCAGTCTATTTCCGGCAGCGCCGTGACAACTTCCGCTCGCTGACCAATTTCCTGTTAGGCAAAAGAGGTTCATTGAACTTACGCTAAAGCCGGTCGGCGCTTCCTGCTGCTGCTGCTGCTGCTGCTCATTGGAGATCTGTTTGAGGACGCCCACATATTTGAGGTTATGACAGAACTGCAGCGCCATTGCATTCAGCGACTCCTGGCCAACAATGCCTAGAGTGGAGCTGGAGCTCTGCAGCGTGGAGATTAGCCATTTGATCAGCATTTGACCTGTGAAAAAAAGAAAGAAATTATGAAAAACTGTAAAAGTATATACATATGTGTATATAAATAGATAAATTATTATACATTATTATTATTAATGTTAATTTTTATTATTATTTCAGGAGTTTTTGTCAATTTCCGTCCACAAATGTGGAAAATGGGTGAAATACTTTTATTTGCAACAACTTTTTTATTCAAAATCGCTAATAAAATTGTTTTAATTAAATCAAATTAATATCCACAACTAAATTTATAATTTTAGGATATAAATGGACTGAAAGCAATTGGTAAACTTTTCGATTTCTTAATCGGATACTGAAAAAATGCAGTCTACCGAGTGGAAAATTAAGGTAAATAAAAGGAAATTTGTATTGTAATATGTTGCTGGTATAACTGATAAGGTTAAATTTTAGGAATATCCATTGGCCCGGTCAATGCCGCGTATTATCCGTGGTTGGGGCTCTATAAACTTAAGTCACAGCTGTGGCTCCGAGCTCAAGTCGAACCCACATACACAATGATTTATGTATGTGTGCGTTAGCAGAAAAAGTCAACGAATGGAATGGATAGGGGCAATGCTCAAGGGGGAGGGCTACCCTACTAAGCTTGGTAGCAATGTTTGGTTGCTACTAAAACATTAGGCATAAATAAATTTAACTGTTGTCCAAAGAAGTTGGCAAAGAAACGCAGGCAAAAAAAAAACAAAACGGTAAATGT
>SCDS01001313.1:8775-39042 GCA_004149465.1 Drosophila nigromelanica | reverse complement strand
TGGAAAGCCTTTCGAGGGCTTTGTTGATGCTGATTGGGCTGGTGACCAGGTAGACCGCAAATCCTATACTGGCTATGTATATTTTCTTGCTGGTGGACCTATTTATAACAAATGGTTACATGTTCTTTTTTTTTCAACACGCTTTCGTTTACTTCGCGGTTATGCCTGAATGCTGATCTTCAAATATGTTGGTATTGGGACATTTCGTGAGTTTTCGTGACTGTTTTCGATAGCGAATGAACGGTCCACAATTGTTTGGATCTTTTGTCTTTAAGTGCTCCACTTTGGCATTGCCATAAATTGCAAATACCTTTCGTTGTTGTTGTTTTTGAAGAGCGTGAAACGTTTCTCGGAAATTGAAGGCACTGCGTGTACAGATGACTCAGAGCAGCGCCTGAGGATCAGTTCGAGTTTCGCAATATATTTTCCTGACTGTTTTCGTTGGGGTCATTCACCGCATTGAAGCCGAAACCCAAATACCTCATCAATTGATGCGCTGCTCCTGATATTTTCACATGCAGCGCACAGCTACAAATCATTAAAAATGCATTTTCAATTTCGTCGCAAGTACCACAGCGGAAAAAATAACTACAAAGAGCAGAAAAAATGAAAAATAAAATAAAATAAAAGGAGAAGAAAACAAAAAAAATATTAAACAAAGGAGCAGCTCGAAACCAACTCGTTTCGGTAGTAATTTTCGTTGTCGTTGTCGCCGTCGCCTCTGAATTTGTCTTTTGTTGCAAATAAAAAGTCGCAACAACTTTCCACCATTTTGGACTCGAACTGTCAACTGCACTGCACAGAATGCAGTCACGACCATGTTGCACACTGCACTCCCCAATCCCCTGCAAACTGATGACCCTGTCAAGTGTCAAAGTAAAGCTGTCTGAAACTGCGCTGGGGATTAGTTGCTGAGCAATAGGGAATATGATAGAAGGTTCACAGATATCAGATAATATTTTTTCAGAGACTCACTTAATTAGTCAACAAAATGAATTTTTTCTTAAATTTAATTGGTTTTAAACTGAAGTCTTAAATGGTTTGCAAGGACATATTTGGGCTTAAACACTAACACTATACATAAATGATTTTCATATTCATGAACTTAATTTCATCATTTCATAGTAGGGAGGTTTATCCGAAATAAACATCGATTTTATAATTAGGATTAAAGATTGGTGTTGATAATCATCGAAGCGTCGACATATTGAAAAAATAGTATTGAGTTAAAATTGGAAAATATCGCTGGTGTTAACATCGATACATAGATATTTCGCCTTCGATTTCTGCCAATTGTGTTTTCTAATTCTTGACTTTTGTGCTTTCAATTCATTGAAAAGTGAAAGCAGAGCTACCATCTGAAGCATGCATGAAATGTGGTTTGCTCACGAGGCTAAGCATTCATTGAGAAAAAGTTTACTTTCCTTCATTTTAACTTCCCAAAATGTTAAACTATCGGTCCAATTATTTATTTACCTATATACTATATTAAGCTAAATTAAATTTTGTTAATTTTATTTTAAAGCTAAGCCAAAAAAACATATTCATTCAATCATTTATCCACATTCAATTGGCCCACAGCGCGTGGGCTTTAAATAAAACCAGCAGCTCGTTTTAGCGCTCAACAGATTCACATCAGCTCGCTGACTGCTTGTCCGGCTGTCCGCCCAATTATGCCTGTAGGCATATGAACAAGGTTCTCACAGTGCCATCGGGCCCCTCTCTCGAACCGGGGACTCCGACCCAGGGGCAGCTCCATTTGAGAGTTGGAAGTTGCCTGCGTGTTTGTCCTTTTGCACAAAGCAAACATTCGCACGTTTTGCGTTAAATTATTTTCGCTTTTCGTACGTTAAGTGCTGGTCTTCTGGCTCTTTGTTTATATTCTTTTTTATTTTTTTTTAATTTAGCTCTTTTTTTAAGGCTGCCTCGGCGCAGACGCGCCGACTGAGGCACTGCTTGATTATGAGGGCGTTACTGCTTGGGCAGCTTTTGGGGAAGGGGGGGCAGACTGGGTCTGGATCTTGTTATTCCATCAGCGTGCAATCAAATGAACGAGAGCAGCAAAAAATAAAACAAAAATTCTGCGAAACGAGCAACTGTGACAGGAAACTGGTTTAATTGGTTGAGAACGTTGAGCGAGACCTTCTCTGGGGAATTGCACTTGCCAAACTAAACTGCGGCCTGTTGGCATTGTCTACCAGTCGCCAACACTGGCAATGACATTCAGGGCTTGGCACTTCCCAGCACATCCCTTCCCGTTCAAATCACATGAAAATCGCAGCTCATCGAACTGTGCGCAAGTTCAATTCAATTCAATTAGCAGCATATTTTGCGAGGCCCGAGCCATAACAAACACAAAGCTGCAGATATAGATACAGATGCGGTCCGCAGATAGCGGCAATTTATGAGCCCAGCCACTTGCCAGCATGTGGCCTGAGCCCCCAAACCTACCACACGCCTCCCCCCTCACACATCGCCTGGCATGTTTTGACAGCACACAAAAAAGGAAAAGAAAAAAATTGAACGGCACCCGCTGTTCACACTCGATACCAGGCGATCTTGAGATGCCAGCGCCATCAGTGGACAGTTCGGGGAGGGGGAGGGGACAGCCAACTCATGTGGCGTGCATTGCGTGGCGTGGAAATGATTTAAAAGCTGACGTGTGTGAGGACGCCACAACAATGTATTGTCCGTACACCCAGCACCGAAACTCAAAGCACCAGCATTTGGTCCAATGTAAGTAGTTTTATTTAAATAGTTTCAAGGAGCCGAAATTATTTATCTAGACAGAATCTAAGAAAAACTTCTAGCTTTCAACTCAAGGTTTTTTGTTGTTCAATTTTAAGTCCAATTTGCAAATTATCCAACCTGCAAACTATTTGTATGCTTATAGTTTTCATATTTTCTATATAATAATAAGGAAACTAAACTTTATTTGACTTAAACTTAGTCATCAACATAATTGTCCAAATTATTCACAATTTTAATTTAATTAATTGTAGTATACATATATGAATTTTCGTAACTCATCTAAAATTCGGAAAAACAATCTTGAATGATTTTTGTGGAATTTTCATTAATTTTATTTAGAGTACTCAAAAAAGACAATTTATGAAATTAAAACATACTATAAACATGATGATTCAGATTATGTAATTACAAAGTACGTTTTCATAACGGATTTCTCACTTTACATCAATTATTTTTTGTATCTGAAATATCTTGTGGTAGCTATGCCATTTAGTTGTCTGTATTGCTCTCAATTTTTGATAACATTTGAGCAAGTTTTGAACCAAGAAAGTATTCTAATATCATATCTCCGTTAGTTTTAATGATACACTCCCACTCCGGTGTCTCAAATGCTTTATCTCCTTGATCTAACTGCAATTTTACTTTATGCGCGTAATACAAATCGGACAACTTTATCGTTGATGCCGCAGATTCGATGGAAATGTTGTCGCGTAAGGATTTCAAATACAATGCCCTCAGTCTCTCCAGATTGTTCTTGTCAAAAGCTTTAGCGGCTTCTCCGGTGTATAAGAACCTCAATCGTTCTAAAACGAACTCCTTATTAAACTCGCTGATTGGAACGCAATTCGGCTGGCTCTCCTCCATTGGTTGCCTAAACATGGCTACGTGCTGCGAACATTAAATGAAGTTTGCTGCAAGTTCATATTTGGTTTCTTTTGATTTCTTACCTGATAGAATGACCTTGTGGGCTGGTATCTTATAATCTTCTCCTGTCACAATTGTCACATCAGCGAATTCTTCTGCATTAAGTAATGCACTAAAATGTTCAGCCGATTTGAACTTCAGACCGTAAATGCGACTTCAGGGAATTCACAAAGTTTAGAAATACACGCCACTTTCCATTAGATGCTTGTGCTCAAGGTTGAAAGCTGCAAATCAGAATGTGATTCCTGAACCATTGGCACCTATCGATAAGTTTTGTATGAAGCGTTTTATTTGATTGACATAATCAACAACCGATTACCAAAATTGTGCAGGTTTCGTCCATACCCACATTAATGTTATAATAAAGTACGTTAAGGGAGTATTCAGCAACTTGGACTTTTGAGTTATATGGTGAACACATTTAAATAGTATTATTAAAAAACTTAAATTTACTACAAATAATATTTCACATAACACTCTAATTAACTTTTTTGCATATTTAAAAAAAATAAAATTAAATAATGATGCTGAACTAACGCTCGAATGGCTGTACGTAAACATGAATAGTAACAATACGCATATTCATTATTTGTGTCAAAAATTTATTTTTTATATAAAGTTAGCTTAAAATGAAAATGTTAATATTAACTGTTGTGTAGGCTTTTCTGTCAGTGCCTTCAGATCGCAATGTGAATAATTGATCTCTTTGTAATCTAAAGATAGAACAAAATTTTTTTTTATAAATACGTTGTGCTTTTTATACTTTTCAAAAATTATCCTTTAACAAATATCAATACATTTAAAGCAAATATTTGTCACCTTAAAAAATATGTAAATTCAACGTTTGTGATCATCGATATACAACTATTCAATTGCAGAAATTTTTGATCTATCGATGATCGCAAGCTACACGTATCGATAGTTTAATATTTGCAATACCCAGCCATCAGCCGAACACCACATTCTATCAGCTGCTTATGTTTGAAAAATGGGGTTTTGCGTTTGTAAATGCGATCCAAATATTTACATTTCTGTCACTTGATAATGGCTTTAGTTTACTTACATATATAATACAATATGATGTTAGCTTCAAAAAGAGACATATCTATAAGTAGATTGCGTAGACAGACAAAATATGTATATGTGTATGTATGCATGTATGTATACATAGATCGAGGTCTGGGTACAGGGTATTTCAAATAATGTATTATCCACTTGAAAATTGTATTTTACAAAAACTGTCAAACAGCAACAATGTCAGCTTTCCCGGCACTTAGTAATTATTGATCAGCATCAACAGTCAAATCAGCATTTTTACAACCATGATCTAGGTTTTTCTTTAGAAATCTAGTTTTATCTTGAAATCGGCCACACAAATTGAACATTCGCACATTTTTGTAAATATTGTTTGTGTGTACATACATACAGTTACTCATAGCTTATTTCAACCAGCACCAAAAAAATTTTACGAGCTACATATATTAAAATATATTTGTTTTGTCGAAAAACATAATTTTAAGATGTCGTTTGTTAGTTGGTTGAAATAAGCTGTGGCATTTTGTTTGGTTGATTTTGTAGTTTTAATTATTATAAAATATAAAAAAACCTTAAAAAATAAATGAAGCCATCTTTAATAAGTTAAAACATTAGGCTAAAAATCTGCATTTATGGAATTTTTATATCTTTTATGGGTTAGTTATTATACATAGCTCAATTTTTTTGTTTTTTTTTTGGGTGCTGTTTGAAAAATGCTGTGAGCAACTGTACATCAATACATACACACTCAAGAATTTTACTTAAAAAGGGAATCGAATTCTTGTCACACTTTTGCAAGATTGTTGGGGAGGGGGCAATAATTGCTATATTTAATGCGCAGATTCTTAGACTAGCTTCGAAGTTCAAACCATTTAATAATCTTGTTATGCATTGCTTTATCAAAAATGTGAGTCACTCTAGAATCACAATATTTTTGCTGTGAAAATAAGCAATAGTCGGCGAGTGTATTAAATCTGCGGAAAACTCCGCAAATTGGATGCTTTTTCCTGTTGCAGTCCCAAATGCATTTGATTTGAGTCGTTCTTTGTTTGCTGCCAAGCCTCCACTTGAGGCATTTAATGAACTTGCGCAGCCGACGAGGCATGGCAGCAAGTGCAACAACAACAACAATATCGGCAACAACCTTATCTCATTAATGCAATCAATTTAAACGTGCACACAATACGACAGGTGGCGCTAGCATCTTCGCCGTTTGAGTTTTTACGCTCAATTGCTCGGCCCGCAGCCAGCCTGTTGTCCTGTCCCCAGCCACGCCCCGCTTCGTCTTTTGTTAGCCACACTCTGTCAACTTGTGTTCTTGTGTTTTTTAATATTTTATTTTTTACCCCTTGTTCTGCGACGCTCGCCAGGCACGCGTTCACCTCTTCGAATTTGTCCCTATGAAGCACCATCTCGTGTTTGGCATGTAAATACTTGTAATTTGTCATTCAACGCAGTTTCCAGCAATATCACTCCATCATGGATCATAAACTTTTTTGTTACCTTGAAGATTCATACTACATATATCAAACAATCATTTTAAATTGAATAATTTTATTTTATACTGCAAGCAGTCTCCAAAAGTAAACAAGAACTTCGTTGCATTACATTCCATTATTCTACTAATAATATTTTTAATAATCTGGGTTGAATAAAGAAATTCATATTTTAGTTCAATTTATGTATTATTCACCTTACAATAAACAAAAACCAAATTAGTAAACAAAATAATATAATAGTTTCAGATTATTCTCATAGATTTCGAATTTCATTTTTTTTGCTTATCCAATACAGCGGCCGATTCAAAAAATTCCTGTATAAGATTAACATCTGTTAAAATTATATTCTTCCAACTCTCTGTCTTAATCACATTTTCTTCATTATATTTAATAAATCGAACTGACTGCAATTTTAGTTCTTTCTCGTTATAAAGATCGGCCAACTTAAACGTTAATGCCGCAGATCCGATGGAAAGGTTGTCGCCTAAGGATTTTAAACACAATGCTCTCAGTCCCTCCAGATCGTATTTGTCAGCAGCCGCCAGCAGATCTTCGGCCAGGGCTTCGACGTTAGCGGCTTTTCCGGTGTATATGAACCTCAATAGTTCTAAAACGACCTCCTTATAAAACTCGCTGATGGTAACGCAATTCTGCTGGCTCTCCTGCATTGGTTGCCTAAACATGGCCGCAAAGACTTTGCTGCGTGCTGCGAACATTAAATGAAGTTGGCGGCAAGTTCACATTTGGTTTCTTTTGATTTCTTACCTGATAGAATGGCCTTGTGGGCTGGTATCTTATAATCTTCTCCTGTCACAATTGTCACATCAGCGAATTCTTTTGCATTAAGTAATGCACTAAAATGTTCAGCTAATTTACATTTAGGAACTTCGATCATATATAATGGTATATCCTTGACTTTGGGAAGCAAGGCTACACAAATTTTACAGGATATTGTTAGATTGTCATGAGGCAATGTTTGTGTAATTTTAAATTCATCGGCAGAAAAGCTAAATTTAGTTGCTTTATTTAATGTTTCAGTTTTAAACTCGGAGTGTAAATTTAATACAGAGAGACCCACAATATACGTATATTGTTGGAGGGAAACATCACAACGCGGTATAACGTAGACAGCCCAATTGTTGTATTCCATTGTGAGTGTTATATCAAATTTCATTTTAGGATGATTATCGTTAAACAGATTTGTCTTAAATGTTTTAACCTTAAACATCTGCCACAATTCCCAAAAGCGTTCGATGGTCCATGTGTGACATACGTTTACAAATTCATACTCTGTCTTACTGAAACTTTTTGTAAAGTCAATATTTAATAATTTTTCTTTAGACATTTCTCCGAACACGATCCACGTTCTTTTTGCCTTCGGTGCACAATTTCAAATGACATCAGCAGATAAAGAAGCGGGTATTGTACTTTTTATGTCGATAGTTACACATGCTACGATTAATATATCGATTGGTTAAATTATTGGGGACAGAGTCGTTGCCATTGTGAATTTTAAAGTACACTGATGATTATATATTTTTAAATACACATACATATATTCTTATATTTAAATGCTTAAATGTTCAGGTCAGGATCGTTACCATAATTTTATACTATTTGAAAAAAATATAGTGACATCCCTATTGGAGCTTTTGTTTTGACAATAAGTGTGAGCAAATACAATTCGATTGTAAACTGATTAGATTACTTTGTCGCTGTAATACGATTTGGGAATTAAATGCGTGCATATTGTTGTTAATTATCGGCCGCCACCGCGACCCTGGGGTCAAAATTTATCGAAGGGAGCGACTCTGTTAATCGAACTTAGGAATAATAGAGAGAGAAAGAAAGAGAGAGAGAGAGTGAGAGAAAATAGGCTCATTACGATTCGATCTCGCGCTTTTACTCAGGACACTTTATGGGCAATGTCACGGTTGCAAACACAACGCCTACTGTTTTTAATTTTTATTGCAAAATGTATTTATTAAACATATTTTGGCTACACTTGTTTCTTATTATGGGTTTTTTTTTTATGAAATATGATGTAATTTTCTTTGGCCCACTTAATGCAAGTTTCAACTGATTCTTTTATTTCAAGAGATGTAATAACAACCGCATTGCTTACAACAGAACTTTTAGTTTCGACGGCTGCATCGCTTACTTCTTGAGGTAACAAATCTATCTAGGGTTCGTTCTGTTCATATGTAAATAGAGGAGTATTAGACATTTTTTTCTTTACTACTTTCTATTCAATTCTGTAATATTAACTAACTTTGCTTCCAATTACATATAATAATCTTTACCACTTGGTGAGTAATGCGACTTCGATTCTTCTTCTGCACATTTGCACAAAACCATTATCGTCTTTTTACCCATTACCCATTCAAAGGGTATTCAAAAATTTATTCCTCGAACAAAATATGAGATTCAATTTGAAAATTCATAAAAATATGATCTAGTTGCGTACTCGAAGCTACCCCATAAAACGGCAACGAATTGAAAGAGACTCCAAGAGAGACCAACAGCTGATTGCTCTGTCGCGCAATCTTCGCGGCTGGCTGCACACTCGCCACACAGCCCAACTCAGCAGTCGACGCCTGTCTACTTGTGGGCGCACTGACCGATACGGATTATCATCGGAATTCGCATGAAATCAAATTTGATTAATGAGCCGCATGCGCCAAGATAGCGCGAACTGCGCCCCTCAGCTAAACTCTTCGAGGCGCTGCCAGTTGCTGACCCAGTTTGATCAGTTGCAAAACAAATGCAATGCAGGTAAACCAAGTCTGTTACCTTGGGCTAAAGCCTGCGAGGCGCAGTTTAATTATTTGACTGTTTGTCAGCTTGTCAAAGATGTCAAAGTTGTCAAAGTTGTCAAATGGCACGTGAAGTTCTAGGGGGAAATGTTTTGCCACTTTGCCGGCTGTTTATTTTCATAGGCGCACGTTTTTAATTAAACGTACATACATGTGTGTATGTGCTGGTGTACTTCAAAGTGGCTTGGCAAGGGCTGCCTATTTTTAGGGGGAACACCGCCTGCTCCAGGCGACACCCTGGCCAGAAGATCAAAGCAGTCAATTACTCAACGCCGGCGATGCCAACTCGCAACTGATGCACTTTGAAAGGCAGGCAATGAGCTAGAGAACCGCAGCAGCCGGGCACGGCGAGGGCCAGGGCCATCAAATCAAATTAATTGCCAGCGAAAAGCGGCGCAAGTGGGCGTGGCAGGAAATCGAAGCGGCAGTTGGCCGAATGCAGCGCAACGCGCAGATCGTGTGCCGCGATTAGGTGTTAGAAGTCATGTGGAAAGGCCTGAAATGTGGCACGTTCGCCACGAAGCGAGTTCGCAGCGCGATCGCAGCAGCGAGATTGCAGCTAATTAAGCGGAACTAGCAGCCGGCTTGCACTGGCGGGAATTGTCTGCCTGCCACACACAATGCCGAGCTTCTCGTCACGCGACTTTCAAAATCAATTTCATTGGACAATAAATAATTTCTTAATAAATTGCACACTCAAAATGCAACTTCCTGCAATTAAAGGCGGCTGGCAACTTTGCAAACGCAGCGAATGCAATAAAAAATAATTGAAAATTCAGTCACGTAAACGTTTTTCCAGCCGCTGCCAGATCGCGACTCATTAATCCATGCGGCAAGAAGCTCCACTCCGCTCGTTGCCCCATAATAATAAAAGCACGCGGCAACCGCTTATCGGCCCCTGACAATCGACGGAACGAAGATCGCTCCACCGGTGAGGGGGAATCGGGCACATCATATTTGGGTTAAAAAGGCGTGCATGCAATTTACCACAAGAGATCATCATGATTACGGGCATGACTCCAACTCCAACTCCAATTCCGACTATAGATGCAGCTCCGGCCTGTTGCTGCTTGCTGATGATGCGTTTGGTTGGGCAAGGGATGGGGCTGGGGTGTTGGTAGCTCAACGTTCATTAAACTGCATTCGGCGAGACTAGCAGGTGGGCGTGGCGCACTGAGACAGCATCAAAGTCGAGCAGAAACGTGTCTGGGCAGCAATTTAATGCCGAAACACGACTAAATGAACTGGAGTAGATTTTATAATAAACATTTGTACATACATACATATATGAAAATGGTAAAAGTCCCAGAAAGCAGAGATGATATAACAAAGACCACCAATCTGCCGTTCAGTATGCCAGCTATATCCGATTTGAAAAAAATCATTTTAAAATATTTGAGTTATGGCAAATTTTTTTTTGTCTTTGTTAGCAGTAAAGAATAAAGTAGACTATACTCATTATTTGTACCCTACATTAACAAATATATTTGTGTATTTTAAATATCAGAATTTGAAATGTGCAGCTTGCATTCATCAAGAACGATTTTCATGAGTTATATTATTGTGTTATCTGTTTACAAATATAATTTTTTTTAAATCAGATGATTTACTTATTTATTTATATAAAACTAGCTTAATATTAAAATGTAAAAGGCAACCTTTGGCTGCCAGGAACTTAAAATCATTTATAAAATATAATTATAATAAGTATGAATTTCAAAATTTTACTTAGTTTTAATTTACCTATCATAATTTTATGGAAGTCTATATTTAATATATAATTTTAATAACAAATAATTACAACGTTAAAAAGGATTTAACTCTATAGAAATATATTTTTAAGAGTGTATATTTAGTATTGTGGCTTGGTCATATTTCTAAAATTATTATTAATTATCCCTAATTTTTTTTATCAAAAACACTGAATTTTTCACAGACTGTGTCACAAAATTATAATCACCTTGTATGAAGACATTGTCATAACTGCCCCCAAACTCGAATTACTGAGCTAGCTTATTCTTCCGCCCTTTCCTTTCCCCCTTTGTTCACTTTGAACGGTAGCTGCTTTTTCCTCTTTTTTGCGTATTTCAATCAAAATCAACTGCAGACCTCTACTGTAACCAAAACTTGCATGGAAATTACACGCACAAAACACACAAACTAATTTTCCAACAAATTAGACGCGCAAGTGGAGTCCACACCCCCCACAGATCCGGCAGCCCCTCAACTCGCCAACCTTTCACTGTTCATAATTTATTTGCCCATTCTTTTTTTGCGCTTTAGCTTTTTTTTTATTGTCCAGCGCAATTCGTGTGCGTAATTTTCTCTGTTAAGTTTGTTTTTTTTTTCCCATGGAAAAACTTTGCTTTGAACATGGCAGGCGGACTTGCTGCAGGGGTCCGGGGAGGGTGAAAGCTGCGATTGGGATCTGCTGGGTGGGGGAGCTGCTTGATTTTGGCGCATGATAATTGCCCGAGTGGGCGGCTCGCTCGTCGTCTGTGCGCAAATGTGCGTGAACCATGCGTTGCGTTTCTTTTAGTGGCCGAAGCCACCAAGTGCCGGAGCTGATG
The DNA here is from genome assembly GCA_004149465.1 of Drosophila nigromelanica. NCBI lineage: Eukaryota > Metazoa > Arthropoda > Insecta > Diptera > Drosophilidae > Drosophila > Drosophila nigromelanica. The sequence continues at coordinate 27,447 of SCDS01001313.1, read as the reverse complement.
GGGCGCAACGGAGCGGGGCGTGGCGGGGCGCGGCGGGCAGGCAGGCGGGCGGCTTAGCTGCCGGGCTGCATTTGATGCGAGAGCACACATTTTCCAGGCGCATGCATCGCTGCACAGGAGACGCAGACAAGGCGGAATATTTGCAGCCAGGTCACGTGACCTTAATTAGCCAAAAAAAAAAAAAAAAAACAGAAAGAAAACATTTAGAGCAGAGAAAAGTCAGTTGGAAAAGCGGCTGTCGAAATCTCCTTTGCTGTGGTAATTGTGCGTGCCACGTGAAGAGCTCAGATCTTAAATCGACTGCCTGCGATTGAAGTTCCCGTTGAGCAGTGGCTCAAGTCTTTTGTTGCCTTTGAAATGAATCAACAGACATTCATTTGCAAATGTACACATGTGCTTGAGAACTGTTGAGATGAGATTCTTGGAACTTGAATTGCCTTCAATTGCATTTGACTTTAAATCACTCGCCGCATGACAATCACTTAATTGAGTTGCATTGTAATGACCCTTGCCACACTGTACTTACCGTGCCTACTAAGTGTGTCTACTGTACTTACTCTACCGCCAGCCAGATCAAAAAGCCTTTCAGCCAAAATGCCATAAATTTCAATTCTTTACTTAAATGCACATTAAAACGAATTGTCGGCGAATCGTTGCTTGTTGTGCTGTTGTGTAGTGCAGTGTAAGTCACTTAATGAAAATCATTAAAGCACATGACAAGAGTACCGCCTGCTGACGAAACTGTAAAATAAACACCCCTTTAAACGTTTGGCTTTAAGGTTAAGTTATTGGTTAAGTATATGAAACAGATACCATGATATACTACAAGCGTAATTAAAAAAGGATTTTATTAAATCTTGCCACAAGTTACGAAAAATCTATATTTTTTCCAAAATAAATAATAATAATATTTAAAATATATATTTCGACTGTTTTAAGTTCGTTTTATACTGCAAACGAGTATTGTTCAGTCGGTTACACTCGATATCTGATAAGCGCATATAATCATACTGGCAATCAGTAGCCGTTTAATGAATTAGCTCTTTCCAGTACGTACACTTCCTTTAAATACATTTACATCTATTATTTTTTATTTCTGTACAGGTTCAAGCAAAATCACAAATTATTATTATTAAAAGAAATGATTTATTAATATGTCACAAAACTACAATTTTGGGAAACATACAATAGAACAATCCAGAAATCCCAACATCAATTGAGGAATATGTAAAGTTGTACAAAGTACGTACCTTGAAATATTTTACTATGAATTTTATTTTAATTACTATTATTATTGCTGTTAAAGAGTAATAGTTAGATAAATTGAAAAGACCAATAGCGAAATTGATTTAAATTATTGGAATTTCTGACAAAATCGCCAATTATGTTTATTTGCTATTTATGCATTTTTCTTATCAGTACTTTGTTTGCCCCATTATCTTAAAGATCTTTCCTCAACCTGTTCTCAACTATGATCACAATGCAGCTGATCTTCGCAGACTTAAATAAACTAAAACAATGTTTTAAAGACATATCTTCTCATTATCTTACAAGGTTTGCAGAATATAGTGTTTCATAATTATCATTTATTAATAAATAATACTCACACATATCCAACAATTAGGTTGTCATAGGATTTGAGAAATTGCACTTAATTTAAAAAATATCCTCTTTTGCTTCTCGTCTGATTCTCGCATAACCAAGAATGGTGGATTTGTGTATGCTGCTGCTGCTGCTTAATGCTGGGGACATAAAAATGGATTTACGCTTAATCACACACGAAGGATGCATATTTTACAGTACCTGGGTAACAGCTACCACCCACCTGTCCTCGTCTGGATCTCTGCAAGCGCTGCTCATTCGCATGCACATTTTGTTCATTAGAAGCTCCACACGAGCACGCTGCTTAACCTCTGCTTAGCACACACAGCCACCTCCCGTTCTGCGCCCCTTGTCCTTGCAGCGTTTTCAGTTCATTTTGCTGGTCGAGTTCTTTTTTTTTTACCTCCCATTTTGGTACAAAAGAACCTCCTGTTGTGAGCAGCTTTAGCCGAGCAGTGCCAAAAACATGAGTTTGTGTGTAAGCGAGACTGAATGGGTATGTGTGGGTGTGTGTGTGTGTGGGTTGCTCCCATTAGCCAAAAGGATTTATATTACAAGCGTACACATAAAGAGCACCGCAGGATATTTTGTTTTATGTGAATTTAATTGTAGTTTTATGCCAGAGGTAGTCCAACGATTGCGCAATTCTCTCTTTTCCTCTTACTTTTTTTTTTAAATTTTCTCGGCTCTCACATGCGCTCAGAACTGGCTCAGCGTGTGTTATTTTATATTAATAGCATTGCATTTTTAATAATAGCTGAGCACACACTTTGGCTACTTGATTTTTCCCTTATTGCTTTTGCCTTCTGCCTTTGTCCAAAACCAACTCGAAAAGCCTGCAATTTAAAAGTCGGCCAAGCGCAACTTTTTTCAGTCAAAGGCAAATATATAAATATAATAAAGTTGCTTTTTCTTTGCTCATCGACCCAAGTCTGAACATCAATAATATAACATTATCAAAGCATAATTATACAAGCCTGCAAAATAGACATATCCATTGAAAGGGGATAAATTCCAGCAATCTTTTTTTGTCTTCTTAGCTTACTTATTTATTCGAAACCCAAAAGATGCATAGAAATCAAGAAGCATATTTTACTAACCACAAAAGTTGACAGACCTTTAGATATCCTGCTGCAATTTTATGAAAACCAAAAAAATTTCATATATTAACTACACAATAGATAATTAAAATGTGCTGGATATATTTTTTTTAAACTTATTTTTAACAATTTTATATATTTAAGTAAGAAGTCTTTGGTTTTAAAACTCGTTTTATTTTCGCCCAAGCTTACCTAATTTTAGCCTGTAAGTAAACTATGGAAAATGGGTACCTCTAAATTTAAAATAAGTAATACGTTCAAGGTAAAGACAAACAGAATACATAAACTAAACTGCTTAGAAGATTTGGCCAAAAGGCAGGAAAAACTTGAAAATGCCCAAATAAAATAAAAGAAAAGCTTTTTGCGATGGCCAAGTTTTGAGTAGAAATATCAACGGAAATATGGCAAACACAATTTTACACACACACACACACACAAGCAAACGCGGACTAAAACCTACACAAACTCAAAGTGTGCATATCCTGCTTAGCCGGGTTTTTGTAATGTGCTTTTCTAGTTGTTTTCTGTATACTCATACACACACACACACACGCATAAACACACTCCACACACAAACAAGCGCACACACCTAGCCCACAAAAAGGGACAATTTGTTTAAAGGTAACGGAAAGTTTTGGCGCTCGCATTCATTTTTTTTTTGTTCATGCCAGAGCAAACTTTTGGTTGAAGAGGATGGGGGGTTTAGACTTGAAATGCTTTGCATAAACTTGAGCGGGAAAAGTTGAAAATGTTTGTTGTGCTATATATGAAAATAGCAACAACAAAGCGGCAAACAACAAAGATAAAGTTCAAAGGAAATGTGGCACAGGAAACGCAGCAAAAGATACAGAAAGAGAAAAATATGAGCGCAGAGAACAGGCGAAAGCAGGGAAAGGCGTTGCAAAAATATACGTTGATATAAAACAAAATATTAAGAAAGTTATTTCAACAAAATGAAAGTTATGCTGGAGGTTCTGTGTGTGTATGTATGTGTGCTTCTGTGTGTTCGAGTGTGTGATGACTGTGTGTGAACTTATCACACAAGGCTCACAATGACTCTTGACTTTCTCAGGTATTTCATCACTCATTTCTTATTTATTTATTTTTTGTTCTTTGATTTATTTTGAAATTAATTTGATGTGCTGAGAACTTTTTGTCAGACGAATAGTTCAAGTTTTGAACGTTTTGCAGTTTATTAAAATATATTTTAAAATTAAAAAAAAAAAAAATTCAAATAAAAATACAAATGCAAATATTTTAAGATAAAAAGCAAAGGCCAGCCAAGCTGCAAACTTCTTTTGCTTTTATATGCCGCATTTCTGTTTTTTGTTTGTTCCCACTTTTTTGTTTGTTTGCTGTTTTTAGCCGTTTGCCAGCCGCAGCACAAAACATTTGCATAATTTAAGGCGTAATTTTAGCGCGTTGCTTTAAATTGATATTACAAGAGCAATTTGTGTTTGAATATAGAGCATCTCCCTCTCTTTGCTCTCTCGCTCTCTATCTCTATCTCTCTCTCTCTCTCTTTCTTGGAGATATGGAATGAGTGGTAAGTACATGGAAAAACTGTGCCATGGCAACATTTTTCCTCATGCTTCGTTTCGTTGGGTGTCGTTTGGTTTCGCTTGTTCAGCCAGTCGTTGGGGCGTGTTCATTCATTTCCTGTTGCGCCTTAAGTTATGCAAAGCTTATGGCAAAGTGAACAAGCTCTAAGTGAGTGGGTAGATGAGCAGGACGAGCCGCACTGTCACATTGAAATGAGCAAAGCGTACATATGAATGGCAGAGACGAATGAATGAACAACTAAAGTAAATCGCAGTTTGTGTTTTATTCAATTTTATTGTCAGTCAAAAAAGTTAGGATAAAAGCATAATTTAATTGATACTTTTTTAAACTAACTTTTATTTGTTGTAACATTCAATGAGAGTTTTAATATACATTTTGTATCTTTTTAAAAATAAATGTGATAATTTTATTTTTCAATTAATTAAAATCTGTATTTTTGCTATTGTTTTAGCTATTTAATGGCTGTATCAAGAACGTCTTTTTATGAATTGCTGCCGGATGAGATGAGATCGAAACTGTTAAATATGAAATTGGATTAAAATTAGTCATAATTAAATATTTGACGGACGTATTATTTTGAGTCTACTTAATTCAGTTTTTATATATATAAAATTTGCATTTTTAATGCAAACAAAAGAGATGCAAAACTTAATAAATTCTTAAAAATTGCTGAAATATTCCAAAAGCACGATAAAAATAGACCCGGATCCAGCATTCGATCCCGCTGGTTTCTCACAATTGTTTTCCTCATTCTTAACATTCCAAAGAGACGCACTCAGTTCACATGATTGGCGCTCGGGTGGTTTCGTTTCAGGCTCAGATTCAGTTTCAGTTTCAAATACCTCTTTTGCTGTTGACATCTGTGAAATGCGGCGGAGTTTTATTGCAATTAAAAGCAGCAAGTGGTGCAGCAGCTGCGGCGCTTATGATTACATGAAATACATGAAAATTAATGCTGGCGCTGATTTGTGAGACAGCCCCCAACTACCCCTCCCCCATCTGTCGTGCAGCATGTTTGTCATAATTGAAAGCAGATGTTAAAGTTTAATACCACTAAGACTGCAAAAATAAAACTCTTTATAGTAAGTCATATTCTAGCCGTGATTGCGATTGCGCTGTATGTTGAGTGGCGCCTCGTTCTGCTGCTGCTGACCATCCAATACCCTGGCAAAAGAGACAAACAATTAGCAAGGACGGACAAACAGCTACTCCGAACTGAGCGCGGCTCACATAAGATTGATCTGCCCGAGAAGATAGGCCTGCTGCAGATACAGTCTACCCTGCAAGTCATTGGCCACGTCGTTGCTGCCCCGGCGGCGACAGTGCTGGCAGTTTCCGGTGTACGGCGGCTCACCCACCTGTCGCAACGCCGCCGTCGGATTGGCCCGATTGAGTAGCTTGCGATGGCGCTGCCACAGATCCCGTTGCTCTTCCTCATCCACATAGGGATCGTACTTGGGTATCTGGGTGTACTTGTCGACGCCACGTCGCAGTCCCTGCGCTGGCGTGCTGAACATCTTCTGCAGCGGCACGCGCGCCTCCTTCACATTATCAGCGGCTCGCTGCTCGGCGACGTTTGTGTGCTTGCAACCCCTCTTCAAGCGGGCGCCCATGTCCGCCATGTTCGAGATGCCCAGGTGGGCGACCAGCTTGTCGCCGTCCTCGCCCATTTCGTCCAGCAGACTCGGAAAGCGATCGCGCTGACACGGTGCATGAAAGTACGGACCCTTGTGACCCCAAACAAGATTCATTTTTCAATAGCTTACTCAAAGTTTTGCGGATAACAATATTTAAAGCAGTAAATTTGTCTGTTGTTTGCAATACAATTAAGTGAAATCAAAAAATACATTTAATATATATTATTTCAATGCCTACTTGAGCACACAACTTCAAAAATTTAACAAAATTTGTCATACTAAGGCAGGGAGAAATGTGATGGACACTAAATACGGTTTTGTTTTTTGCTCGAACACAAAACAATAATTAAAAAAAAAAACAATTAATTTTTCAATGCCGAAACTAAAGATAGATTTGTGAGCTACATTTCTAAATATACACAAAATTGCTGATGGTGTCTATATTATAAGGTTATTCGATATTACTCATATTTTGCTCAATTGTTAGAAGTGGCAAAGGTTGATAAAGAAAAAATTAAAAAAATGTTTTTTGAATAAAAATTAATTTTTCACTTTAACGCTTTAATTAGAGCCATATTTTATAATTGTCCATTGTTGCGAATATTTTCTGTTGTTGTTTTTGAGTCCGGAAAAATTATGCCAAAATATTGTTTTAATAAATGTAAAAAAAAATTCCTTGTAGCAAACAATGTGTTAAACAGTCAAATCAAGTTACACATAAAGTTTCTGAATTAATTGCATAATATTTAAATGTTTGTGTTTGAAGACTTTAATAATGGTCCTAATTGCATACGCTCCTTGATTTGTTTAAGCTGGAAATTAAAATCCATTAAATGAAAGCCATAATAATAATTCAAAAGTCAACAAGATGCGAAATTCTGGATAAAAAAGAATGTCCGCAACACCCTCGCATTACTGTACCGCACAGTTGTGAGTTTGTTGATTAACATTCAGCGAAATCACAATAAAAGTAATTATTTTGATTACAATTCTAACGTACGAGTGTCGCGAGAGCGTGCGGTGGGTAAGGGGCGAAAGTCAAGCCAAAGACAGGCAGACACATGTCCATGCAAAAGTTACATAAACATGCCCAAAATGTGGAAGGGCGTGGCAGGACACACACTCACACACACACACACACAGACAGACAGACACAGAAAGCACATCAGCATTAAAAATGTATTTTAATGTGTTGCCCGTTCTGTCATTTGGTTACCTTTGCCGGCATTTTGGCTGCCTGTTGTCATTTTTAATGTCTTTCATTTGGCAGAATGCCGTTCCTGGTGGGCGTGAGTAACGCCCCCCCATTCGAAAAGCCCAAGCAAACAAACAAACCATTAGGCGCATTTCATAGCGTTTGTAAATCATAAAATGCTGTCAAATTCCTGAACGCCTGTCGACCAAATGTAAATCCGCCCGCCCCCCGGACACCTTTCGCATTGTTGGAAACTTTGCCTTTGACATTCAGCTAATTACTTGTGATTTAATTTGAATTTCTAATTAGCCAGCAAAATGTAATTTTTGTGACAGTTCTGACAGGGTGTGAGCTTGTCTCATATGTTGGATTAACGCGCCAAACTTTTTAATTAGACAACCCGAAAGTGAAAGGCTAAGCGCACAAAAGGTGCTGCCAAAAAGTTTGCAGCAAACAATCTGAGTACCATTGCGTGGAATGCAGACAACACTGTTAACTGATCGCAGGGATGACTTGACTGTTTGGCATTCCCTATAATTGGTTTGAATTGAAATACGACTACTTGCTCGACTAACAGTCCATAAAATGCAGTGTTGTCAACTAGCATGAAATGAGTGCTGCCACCTATTTATAATTTTCAAATTTCACAGAAACTAAAAATTTAAATAATTAATTATTAGATAGTTTACAGACAGCCTATTAGCTTACAAATAGTGCAGAGAGCATTTTTCTCTAAATTGATAGCACTGTCAACTTGCTTTGATTGACAAACTGTGCTGCCAACTGCATACCGAAAACTTAAAATCAAGATAAATTTGACATCAACTACATAAAAAGTCAAAGAAAAATCACTTAAAATCTTTCGCTTGAGGCAACAAAAGCACAGCACGTAACCATCAACAAGCTGGCCAGCCCACCTGCCCACCTTTCCACCTTTCCACCTGTCCACCTTTCCAGCTGCCCACCTTTCTCCATCCATATCATCAGCAGCCGATGCAGTCAAGTCTAACAAATGGCTGGGAGCTGGGCACGTTAAGTTCGTTTCTACGCAGCTATCTAAAGCTGTTGATAAAGCGCACATTAAAATATATACGTATCTAAGTATCTCAAAGATACGGTGGCAAGGCGCACGCTTACAGGTGAGGAGCGTCCTTCGGTTACTATTGGGGTCCGTCGGGTGTGGCACTGGGATGGGCGCATTCAAATGAAAACCGTGAGAATCAAAGCAGCAGCCAAGTGGAGCGTAAAGCTTTCAGTGCCCGGATTGGAGGAGTAGTGTCTGTCCAAACCTAAAACTGTCGGAACCCTCCACCCCGCCAGCTCAGAGATTGTCCAGAGAAAGTCGCACCCGCTTCCCGTCGCATCGTCGAGTTGTTAAGTTTCATTTTTTGCCTTTACGTTTCATTTATTACGCCGAGGTTTTTTCCATTTCTGTTTTTATTTTTTCGTATTTTATTTTTTTTGTATTTTTTTTTTTTCGTGAATTAAGAATTTCCCTCCAGCTTTTTAGAGCTTCTCAATGACTGGCTACGTCCCGTCCCTTCATCCTTTTCCCTCAGTCTCAGTCTCCGTCTCTTAACTGACTGTTGGCGTTATAAAAGCCCAACGCTTCATTGCACAAACATAGTGGCAAGAGCCGAGGCTGGCATTTCTAAAGGCCTGTTGTTGTCTTGCCCCGCAGCAAGGGGCGGGGGCGGGGGAGGGGGGAGGGTGTGTGGCATCAACCGCTCCCCACTTAGCAGAGCACACAAGTTGGCTTGCGGTCGAAGCTCAACGCTCGACACTCAAAAATTTGCTGTGGCTCAAAGAGCTGCTCGGAGCGATATCATTTCTGCACACGTGAGCATAACGTGTGACAGGGGGGGGTGGTGGTGGCTGGAATGAGGTTGCGGTGCGTGTTTCTTTCAGCAACTCTCAAAATGAAATTAATTAAAACAATATAAACAATAGAGCAAAGATATGCGTACAGACTGATGCACAGTGAACTAGCACTAAAACGTTGCCTTGGTACTTTTCCATAACTGAAGGAAGAATGGAAAAAAGAATTTTAAAAAAGAAAAATATTTTTTGTCAAAATCTAAAACTTAATTAACGACTCATAAATTTTATTGCGTATAAAACAAAAACATCTTTCTTCTTAATTCTTTTATTTTTTTTTTAAATGAGAAATTTAAAACGTTTTTTCTCCTGTATCTTTTCACCTAGTTACTTAACAAAAAAAGTGTCAAGGTAAAGTTATATAGAACAGACTTGTATCTTGTGTGGGAGTGTTAGTTTTTAGATTTTTGCTTTTTCCGTAGACTTCAAGTTCTCCACACAGTTTCACATCTATCTCAACTCAAACGTACGCATATCATATACATTTTTAAAATTCACAAAAAATTTGATTGCTTAACAACCATAATGATCGGTAAATGACTCGATTTGGTCGGACTATCGTATCGATCTAAAGATCGCCTATATATTGATTGACACTTTTTGCACATTTATATATATATATTTACATTTTTTTAAATGTATTTATGTGACCCCATAAATTATAAAAACTATAAAGCAATTTGAGTTATTTGTTACAATTTGCTTAGATCTCCTTGCGAAAAATGATTACATGATTCAAAGCTTTAATTAAAAGCTTGAATTGTATAAAAATAGTATGTGTAACCATATTTCTAAAACAATGAATAAATGAATTTCTATTAGCTCACATTAAGTTTTCTGGTTATTTTTTTAAATTTCTTCCCATAGCTCATATCTAGTTTCTACTGTAACGTTTCCAAAACACAATTATAGACGCCCCAACTTACACAAGCACACACATACACATACACATACACACTCACACAGACTCACGAGCTAAGAACACAATCCTTTTGTAGTTTTACGAGTGACATAACCCATTGAAAATCTCATGTGAATACACACAGTTCACAATTTAAGCTTATTGTTTACATGGGGCAAGGCAAATGGAATGCATAGAAAGTCTGGCAAGGAATATGTAGAAAACTGCCGACAGAAGGGAAAGGTGCTGACATTTGGCAGACTTGGCAACTCTAGCGAGTGCACTCTGCAGCGGCAAATCAAGGCAAATAAAATAAGCAAATTATGAAAAAGTAGAAAAGACAAAACGGGGCAAATAAATTCATCTTGCTGCCTGCGTTGCAAAATTTGTTGGGTCTTGTGCCTGGGCATGTGGAACATGTGGAAGCATGTGGAACTGTGTGGTAAGCAGTCAGCCAAGATTGGACATTGATAGCGTACGTGGTCAGGCGTAAGAAGAAGCTCCGAACCGAAAAGAGACGGAGAGAAACGGAGAATTGGAAGGAGTTGGGGGCTACGAAATATGGCAGGGTAAACATGTTTAAAATATTTATGTGCCCATCTCTGTGCGAGCTGTTGCTGCTCAACTATTATTGTGGCGGCACTTTGTCTTTGGCTTGACAAAAACCACGCCCACCACCCCGAACGCTGACTGGTACGCCCACCACATTCATTGTCTTGCGGTGTCATGTGAGACGCGCGGCTTCAGCACACGTTTTGGCAATGAACAAGGCAGCGCACGTGTGTTTATTTTTATTTGTGGCAATGGCAATGGCAAAAAGGTAGCAAAGAACAGGTGGGAAGCCAACGATACGAGTCCTGGCATTTGTGTCTGTATGTGTCCTTTGGCTGTTTTTCTCAAATTTATGTTACAAGCTGCTCATAAATGTCGACGTTGCCGAGGCGCTTGGCTGATTGAAATTTTCATCACAGACTTTTTAAAGGGGTAAAGAAAAGTAATTGACACATGCCAAAAAAAAAAAATAGTATTCAAAATATAGGTATTCTCGAAATTTGAAGATATTATTTGCGCAGATATGCAATTATATCCTATATATTGCTATCAGAGATAAGAAGACTGTGAAACAAGTCTTACATATTTTTTTTAAATTAAATTCTGGTTATATTGTAAAGTTTCAATTATATTTGCTTCTATATATTTAATGAATTTTTAATTAAATATTCTTCTGGAACAGCATCTTTTTTCACATACCATCACTTACGTAGGCAGCACTTTTGGCCAATTTCTTTCAAACAATATTTGCTGTGCCAACATTTGCCCGGGTCTACATTCTAATTCTTTTCCTTGGAGGCCTGTCACATCAAATGCAAAGTAAACAGCATCATTAAAAGCTGAGCACCTGTGCGGGCGAAAGGGTTCTGCGGCGTGGCCTGGTCTGGGCTTTCGAGCGTGGCAAGAGCTATTAACAACGTTGCCACTTCATTCAAATTAAGCATACGCCGTGTGGAACGGCCACCGTGCAACGCTGGGCTACGTGCGAGCGACCACAAATGGCGTCGCTGCCTTTTTGCTCGCTGTTCAAATGTTAATCGCATTTCTTGGTTTTGCCGCTGCTGCTGGCCGGTCCTGTCCGCGTGTCCTTCAGTGAGAGGGCCACCGGGGCGGACGGCAAGCATAAGATAAAGGGTTTCTTCTTCTTTCGGTTGCCTTTCGTCCCTCACGTCAGTCACTCATTTGTTTTGTCTTCTGTGCGCTGCGTTGCCCACAAAATGAAAATGGAAATTGGTTTTCTCGGTTTCTCGCTGTCCTCGACTTACAACAACAACAACAACAATATCAGGTAGCAGGACAGTAGCAGCAGCAACAGCGCAACCACCACCAGCAACAACAACAACAACAACAACAGTAATTTAAAATGTAAATAAAGTGACAAATTACCTGAATTAGTGGCACAGCGTTCAGCGCGTTTTCGCACTGGCTGCTCGTTTGGTTGCCGCACAATGCCTTCTTCTTCTTCTTCGTTCTTTTGCGTTTTGTTTATTTGCTTTGCTGTTTTTTTTTGTTTTTATTCTTAAACGAACAATGCCCGCTGTTGTTGTAGCCATTGACAATGATGTTGACTTTGCTGTTGTTGTAGCCATTGACAATGATGTTGACTTTGGTTAGGTGCGTAATTGCGTAATACCTCCTAATTGCAGTGCGGCCGAAGAGGGCTGTTCGACATAAGAAAATTTTAACTGTAAGTATATATGCGATAACGATCTGATATAGCATATAGCCGATATACAAAGTGCATTATTAATTTCATTTTTAAATATATATGTTTGAATGAATCAAAAGTATTTGAAAGTTAAAAATTACTGCAAGCCCATAAAAGGTCATTGGTGCTCAGTTCACGGTTTGAACCAATGTTTCACCTTCATGAAATTATTTGAAATTTTCAAAATAATGTCAACATTTATTTTAAGAGAGTTAAGTTTTAATTAATTGATTTACATTTTTAACTGGATTCAACTTTCAACATTTTTTTAAGAAAATTTAATTTTGGAAATTTATAAATTTTTTATTTTTACTTCAAAGCCTTTCTTATTTTGTTTTTAAACTAAATTAAATGCCTTCAAAAAAATATTGTCATTTTTTTAACATATTTGAATTTGTTCGGTTGTTTTCGGTTCAACATTTAAAAATAATTGTTCGAACCGGTTTACTTCAAACCCGGTTAGCAGGCTTGGATAGGAAAGTATCCATGCAACTTAGACGATAGAATAAACTGATTAATGTGTGATTAAATATACACATAACTGTAAGTACTGAAATTTTTTTAACAGTGCAAAGTAAATATTTTAAAATTAGCTCTTGTATGTTTAAAATCAAGTTAAGCAATTCGCTGGGATAATATTACGAAGAAAAGGTTTAAATAAATTACATTTTTGGGATATTCATATGTATATGAATAGAGACATTTTTAACACTTTGTTACCGACCCTGATTATCCCTTTTTGTTAAGCAATTTCCAACTTCAAAGTGTCTGCGTTGCTGAACAGCATCATTTTAAAGCCCTGACCCAGCGAGCTATTAAATTCAATTATTTCGGAGCTCAATATTGAATCAACACGGTGCATTTCTGAAGATCTTCGCACAGCTGTCGTGTAAATATTTAATTTACGAAATTCCATAATAAAATTTTGCTTGGCTTGGCACCTTCTGTTCTCGTTATTGTTGTTGTTATTTTTGATGTTGTTGCCTGTGTGTTGCTGCTTTAAGGCAGCTGGGCTTTCATTTCGCATGCCAATTGTTTGGCAAGTGTCAAAATAATAACGAGCCACCCCCCCGGCAAGCCAACACCAACACCACCACCGCCCACACCCACACCCACCGCAGCCCTTCTCAACACCGACCAGCAGCCGTTAGGGCAATGCGAAGAGCCAAGTGTCAAAATATTTCGGCAATTTTTTTATGTTAATTTTCTATTAATAAAATAAATATTAAATCAGTGAGGCAGCTAAGGGTGACAAATGTCGCAAGACGAGAACGGCGACAACGTTTGCCAAAGACTATATTAGAGACCAAAACCACTAATTTATCCCCAGAGACTCGGGGGACAATAGCGCCAGGGGTTGGGGTTGGGGGTTGGGGTTTGGGTGGGGTGCTAAGAAAAAGCGCATGCACAGCTGTTGCCTCTATGCCGCCCTTCGCTGCGCAGCGGGTGGTGGCTTTGATTTGAGCTTTTGCCTCTTTCTTGGTTCAATTTAAATTTCATAAATTTAAGACCCTGAGCCAATTTGTGATTCTGTTATTAAATTTTACGTCTTGCTGGCTGCCAAGTACGACTAAGTCGTTGATTTTCATGGCTCTGCGGCATTTTGTTTTGTAATTGTTATGACTGTTTTTGTTGTTGTTGTTGCTGTTGTTGTTGTTGTTCTAGTTAGTGTTAACCCTTTGGAGTCTTATTTGCCACGCGGCGGCTGCTTAGCGGCTCATTAGCCAAGTTTTATGTTTCAGCGAGCAGTGAAAGACGCAGTGAAAGGGCGCCCATAATTTGTAGGCAATGTTGTAAAACTTTTGCCAATAAACAGCTAAAGATGATTTTCCTCGCTGGCTGGCCTATAAAAATGTTGTTTAATTCCGTAATTTAAGCAAATTATGCGATTCGATATTCAGATAATTATTCAAAAATATCGCAATGTGGAAATTGTGCTGTAATAAATCAGCATATTTTCGCTTTAAGAGCTCTAATGACGCAACTCGAACAGTCGGTGGGGAGCAGCAGACGGGCGTGCAGCTCGTTAAATTGTGCAGGTTCAAAAAACCAGGTAACGGACTGAGCTCTGCAGCATATGCCAGCGCCAAAAATCTACTGTGCCCGTGCAGCAGATGCCCGCCCATTCAGTGCAGTGCATTACGAGCTGTGCAAAATGTCTCTCTGGCCCCAAAACAATTTGCCAGTAGCTATTTTGCATTGCATATTTGCAGGCGCATAACTGTCTGCCTCCGCTGTTGCCGCTGCTGCTGCTGCTGCTGCTGCTGCAACCGGAATGTGCAACTCAGTGTCTGGCTAACCCGTTTACCCAGGCTGATGCCACCTCGTTGGCTCGTGGCAGCAACGGAAGCTACTCGTTGGGTTAATGACGTCGTAAAAATTGCTGCAGCTGCTGCAGTTGCTGTTGCAAGAACTGACACCGTTAGCTCCTGGAAGCCCCAACGAGCTCTCAGGTATAATAATTATGCACAGCTTCTCGTACTTTTCTTAACCAACCCCTACTCCGATATCCCCCCAGCTCTGCTTACAACTAGATTGGTTACAGTTGTGCTTAAAGATGTTGCCAGGACAGCTCTGCAGAGATATAACTTTTAAGAGAGGCGCTGGCTGAAGCTGCAGAAAAAGCCAAGCCATAAGATAATATAGGAATAAATTCTGAATGCAGTGAGAACTTGTCGCATAGATCTGCATTCTTGCCAGGTGAGCTGCCTTAGTAAACAAGCTATAAAGGCAACCGAATGAAAAGAGATAGAAAGGATAATACAAATTATTAATTAAAATGAATCAATTTATTAATAATTGTTATATTATTTTTATTGATGTGTTTAGTATATAATTTATTTACTTATAATTTTTAAATCGTAGTAGGCCTTAAAAATAAAACCTGAGTAGGCTTTGAAGCGTTCAACCCACTTTTAAATACTAGTTGGAAAAACCTGAAACTCCTATCACCATTATTTATAGCACTTTCGTCTAGACCACATCGGACTGAAAGTACTATAATAAATAAATCCATAAACAAATAAACAAAATTAATTCCACCAACATTTTTAGGCTAAATAAGTGACTTTTATTTTCCCAGTTCCTATTTCTGTGAAGCAAAGGTAAGTTCCGCTATATACACTAAACCGTAACCCGACTGGAATTCTATGGGTGAATCACATACAGCACCAAAGAATTACTTCAAGATGTGTGGATACGGCTGCGGCTACGGATGTGGTCCTTGGGGTGCCTGTGGCGGCTGTGGCGGCGGCTGTGGACCCTGGGGTGTCTGTGGAGGTTGCGGACCTCCTTGCGGGGGCTGTGGACCATGTGGCCCCAGAGGGTGTGGTCCCTCTGGTCCGGCCTGTTGGCCCTTCGGCTTATATACGTGCTAGGCTTTGGAACGAAATTAGGAACAACCGACACTTTCCGGGACGAGATCGAAACGCCAGCGCTTTTGTATCTTGGATTATAGATTGTGCTTTGCGAGAAGGCTCCAAAGCAACCATCAACAAGGTAAGCATATACTTCTATATGTAGCCACATATTCGACGGCGGGCGTCGCTCGTCCTTGAGCTGGTGGAGGGAAGTGCCATTTCTAGTGCTAGGCAAATTGAAAATTGCTTGACAGCCGAAACAAAGCACCGCGCGTTGCCAATAAAAATTTTACTGTCGTGCGTGTTGAGTGGGGAGCGTGTTGGGAAGGAGGAGGTTTTCTGACGGCAGGTGAGCGCTGTCAGAGCGCAATTCAATAACTCGTGTGCAAAGAGTTGACGCCGTGAGTCTGGGCTGGGGTTCGATTGTAAACAAAACTCGTAATTTGAATTCCTTTGCCAGTGTGTTTCGGGTCTGAAGAGCAAAGTCGTGTCGCGTGTAGGTGCAATAGCTAAAGCGGATTTCATTTTCCGCAGGCCGTTGCCGTTGCCAACATGAAAAGCACCAAAGATGGAGCTGGGATGAGGGGGCGGGGCTCATCTCCCATATTCACATATGTGCGTTTTGTGATTTTTTTATTACGAAATTTCTCGTGCTTTGTGTTCATTGTTTATTTGACGGTTTCGGGCGAGGAGTTTAGCGCCGGTAAAACCGCCCGCAGTGCCAGCAATTGTGCTTTGCTTTATGCCATATTGGTGCTGGCATTGCCCTCGCAGCAATTTGCTCTACACCACTCTACCCCCGTCTCGGCCCACGCTGGGTGGTCCAACCGTGGGAGCCAACGCTCCAAAGTATGCTATAAAAATTTGCAAAGCGTACAGCGTGCAAACCAGTTGCAGGAGCACACAAATGAGTGTAGTTTATTAATGAATTATATTTCTTGTGTTTTATCTCTTTTTCAGATACTTCTCGATAACACAGACAAGGATTCCTGTAATTATGGCGTTAAATACTCACAATAAAATTTGTTTTGTCTTAAATTATTGTGCATTCATTAGTTTAAATTTCTATACTTTAAATTTAAGACATCGGGCATTCAGCTACGTCTTTGTTATAACGCTGATCCTGAACAAATCTGGGTCTTAAGCTGCCTGCTAGATTGAGCCCAAAGCAAAGTACATGCTAGCATATCCTGTTAACAGGCCCATGTACTACATGGGCCCGTTCTTGCCCCCGCATCTACTTTTCAACATGTCGTGGCAAAATGGCTGGCGGCGCAGAATGTCGGCGTTCACTTTACAAAGAAACTGAAAGTCATGGCCTGTGTGTGTGTGTGTGTGTGTTTGTGTGTGTGTGTATTGGTGTGTGTTGCTTGGTTTTACTTTTTAGCCTTTTGCTGTTCGCATTCCTGTTGCGCTGAACCAGCACGCAGAACGTCTCCAGCTGCCTATTTGCCAGCAATTTTCATGCTGTGTCACGTTATTTATTTTTGTCGTAATTTTTGAGCTGCGAAACCCTTTCACGGTTTCTGCTGCCAAAAAGTTTGCGTCTCGAAATTAACATAAAAGAAACGTTGGTCTCTGAACTGTGTAGACGTGGCATATGTGTGTGTATATATAAAATAATATATATCTTGCCTTAATTATTTTGTTAAACAGTCGCGATAGCGCCAAAAAGTACGCAACGCTTCCGTCCTAGCCGTCTTTCTTAGCCATTTTATGGCCAAACTAAGCCCTTAATACACAACCTTGGCCGCAACTAACCCGAAAATTAATCGAAAAATTAAGGGCCTCGAAATGGCCTTCAATATCGTACACAGAAACTGGCCGCTAAGCCTTAAAGCACATTGTGGTCAGCTTTGGTGGCTATTTTGTTGTTGCTTTTTCCGGGCAGCTTTATCCCCTTATGTTATATTTGTAAAGTCCAACCAAGGGCGCGCTTGACTTTAATGGCACTTGGACAGCAGCGGTCGAAGTATTTGTAAAGCGTATGTATTGCGAATAGCCGGAGTTAATACCTTAAATACTTTTGAATGTGTTTTATATAAAACTTGGCGTCGCTTTGTCAAATTTTTAGCAGCCCCGATTCATGCGTTCCGCCCCCTTTGTTCATTTGGCCCGATTGGAGTCCGAAAAATTTCAATTTAATTTGTTTTCCCGCTTTTTATACTCGTTAACAAAATTAAGAAAGAATATATTGATTTTTATCTATATTAATGAAATGAAAAAAAGAATGGTAAGCTTGTTCTAAGTATTGATTAGGAGAATCTAAAATCGAAAAGTCTATATCTATAGCTTTTATTTTTGAAATTGTTGCGTTCAGACGGACAGACATATAGACAGCTCGTCGCCTTGTTACACATACATACTTTATGATGTCGGAGATGCTTCCTTCTTCCTATCTATCGATTTCAATGAAGAAATGGAATTTTTTCAATAACAACTTTCAACTTTCTAATCTAAGCCTTATGGCTTAAAACTACCTCAGCTCAAAAAAAAGTAAAAACACAAATTTTGTTTTGGTTTTCATGAGCTTTATTAGCATTTGCATGTATATTATTTTAAATCGATAAATGCACCTATTGTAATAGGTGCTGCATTAAATTTAAAAGTTGCACTAAGACGTTCTTATGGAGGGACGGTGTCAACAGGTGAGCGGATTGCTTAAGCCTTTGGCTGCACGCAGCTTGTGTTCTCGGGCAGATCGCAGATGCCCTTCAGCGAGTTGAAGTACTTATCGCCGCAGCTGACCTGCAGGGGCTTGCCATAGCGACAGATGTAGTAGTTGTTGCAGCTGGTCAGGGAGGCCAGCATGAAGCCGTCGGGCTTGCTGCGGCACACGTAGCTGGTGTAGAGGTTCATGCTCAATGCGTTCGTGGGTGAAGCCATTTGCAGCGGATGCTCTTCTACTTCGGGCGTCAGGATGTGGGTCGGTCTTGCGGCGGGTCTCACGAGAACGGATGAGGGTCTCACTTTAACGCCAGATGCTCCAGGAGCGCAAACAGTGGTTACTGCGGGTGTTTCGCATGTGGTTGTTGTTTCTATTGCACATGTGGTTGTTGTTGGTGTTGTGCATGTGGTTGTTGTTTCTATTGCACATGTGGTTGTTGTTGGTGTTGTGCAGGTGGTTGTCGTTGGTGCTTTGGTTGTGGTTGTTGTTGATGTTGTGCAGGTGGTTGT
>SCDS01001312.1:0-33481 GCA_004149465.1 Drosophila nigromelanica | reverse complement strand
ACCATACCCCAAACTCATTGCACAGCTTGGTCTGGCAAGCACAGTGGTCAAACTATGTTCATAATGTGACAGACGCGTACAGTGTCCAAAATACGTCCACTATGCGACATATATTATAAATATAAATAAAATAAATCTTTGATAAATATTCTCTCACTAAAAGGGTATCCAATGTCATCAGCTAATGTCATTATAAGGCTTATTGCGTCACCAACCTGAGCTGCACTACCGCACTGTCATCACTGTGGTTGCCATTGCTGCTTGGCTCCAGTATGCGCACAAAATTATCCGGAAACATGCCAGTTACGCCGCTGGCCTTCAATGTACCCTGCCACCAGCCGCCGGGCATCTGTTTGATGCGATGTATGATGGCACCCTTGTGTAGATCCAGCTCATCTGGTTCTTTGGCAGCATATTCGTACTCCACTATTGCACAGATTGCTAGACAAAGAGAGGGAGAGAGCGAAGAAAAAAGAGAGAAATGTTAGTAAGCCAATAGGGTAACCTTATATGGGACACGCGCATTTGTAATGGCAATGTCCAAGTGCAAATATTTACTATTGCGCAATCCCTCAGTCTAGTTTTGATACCCTTCCCCATTTTCCCATACATCCATAATGTGTCGTCTATTGGTTTGCTACGTGACACTCACATTTTTGTTTATTTTGGTTGACGTTTTAAATGCTTAAAAAGTAAAAGTTACATGACGCGCTCTTTGTCTCCATTTTGGGCGCTACGCACGAAATGGGAATGATAATATAGAGAAGCAGAAAAAGACGCGAATCGTGGGCTTCAGTCAACTGGGCGTCGAAATTGGGTTAACGATTATTTAAGCCAGTGACTGGCGGGAGTGTCAATTTAATTGGTTAACCCCCGAATTGTTCATCGTTCTTAGTTCTTATCAAATTTGAAACTTGATTTTTGTTGTCAATTAAAGTGATGTCATAATAAAACTCTTGCTTAGCATATATTTTTATATTATCTATGATGAGTAATTATAGATAATGAAAGGCGGAGTTTCCGTAAATATAAACAGTTTTTTTATGACAAATTTGTTTTTCTAGTATGGAAAATCTTATTGAACATAAAATTAACATTTAAATAAGTAACTTAAATTTTTTTTTAGAAATTGGAAACACGTTGTTTCTATTCTATATTTCAATTTATTTTAATTAGAAACTTTTGTAATGTATTATTTTCCTGGTAAAAATTTACTGCTGCATTAAAATAAACATAACCCAAAAGTTACATTTTTTTATCTACTGATACTTTTTTTACTTGTAGCGCATGTGTCAATCATCATAGTCGCCTCTTTCTCTCGCGTAACCTAACCGCAGACCAGAAACCCCTAAGCAATATGACATGACGCATAATGACAACAATGCCATGGGCAACAATACGTATAGAGGACGTTACGATAAAAAAAAAGGCAATAACAAGAGCAATACCGGTACCATAATCACTCATAAGCGACGTTCAGCTCGCTCGCCTTCGAACCAATTTAAACTACAACAACTACATCAATAACAACAAACAACGGCACGCTGCATCTAATTTGGTATTGGAGGTTGCTGCCCCCGCACGATTGACTCATTTATTACAATATTTTATGAGTTATATGAGTTTTAAGCCATAGAGTCTGCGACACGGCGGTTGTTTAAGACGCAAAGCGAAAAAATAAATAGAAATGTTTATTGGGTTAGAGTCGTGACAGAATTGGGAATAAGGAGACTTAAAGTCGCGATATACAACCCGAATGAGTTCAAATATTGATAAACGACTAGTAATACAAAAAACACACCGAGGTAAAGAAATATATAGAGTTGCGCCTATGGAATACCCCGTAAAAAGATACAGTTAAAGATGCCTTATATCAGATACGTAAAGAGTTTAACAGTTAAAGAAACTAAAGTGAACTGAAAACTATATTTTTGAAATTACATTACACTTTATACCTTATAAAATGAACGGTTATAGAGCAAACTACCCCTTTGTCTGCATGTACTTAGGAAGTTAGGGTATGAGAGTAAATAAATTCCAATTGGTACGTTATGTTGTTTCGTCTATCAGTAAATACGATGCATGTATTTTATATGGGTCAATAATGTTGGGCTTCTTTTATAGCCGTCATAAGGCTAATAAATGACGTGTGCAACAATGTTAAGCTGGAGAGTGAAGAGAGGAGGAAATAAAATTGTCATTGACTGGCGGCTGTTTAGAGCCTTTAAGTGTAAACCGTTTAGCAGCGTGTAAGAGCCAATGCATACTGGCTCTAATAGCATTGGTAATGAACAATTAAGACGGACTGCTAAGTTGAGACGTGCGACACGAAATGCTTTTAATTTGACGAGAGGTAGAGGGGAGAGCTCAGCGCTGAATGTGAGTGGGCCACCAACGTTGAAGTGACTGCCAAATCCAATCCAAAGCAGCTTTGTGTGAGGCACATAATAATTTCACTTTATTTGCAGACGGCGACAGCATTAAAAGTTGCACAAGTAAAAGAGAGTGAGCAAGAGCGACAGAGAGAAAGAGACAGTCACTGAGAGAAGTGGCAAAAGTGCTGCAAGCAACGTAAAGTCACTGCGACAACTGGGCCAACACGGCCATATTTCAGTTACAGTTTAACCCCACGCGACAGCCAAGAGCCAAGCCAAACAAAGCGTCGGCCAAATGAACTTTTAATGTGGTTTTTTTTCAATACCCCGTAAATTGGCTTGCAAGACTATACCAAAATTGTGTAAACTCTTTGTAACGGCAAAAATAAATTGCAAAAATTTAAAGTACTGCTGTAACTTTACTAGTTCACTAGAAAATAAAACATTTCAGAAAATTGGTATAGTTAAAATAATAAAAATATTCAGAAACTAGACGAAAGAAAAATAAAACTCATTTAAAAAGAAACTATTGTACAATTTTAAAACCCCGTTAAATTTGTCCAAACAATTGATTATTTTAATTTTGGTGCGAAAAATTAACATCTGAAACCGACAACCACTGTATTTACAATTTCAGAATACAGGCTGTCAAATATAGATAAGTTCAGCACCTAAGATGATTCAGAACTATCTAGAGGGCATATTCAAGTCTTGCACTAGCTTTTCTCATTTATTATGTTTTTTTTATTATTCCTCTTTTTCTTTTGGCCATACATCGCATCTGAATGTGCGCTTTAATAACCCAACAGACAGCGACCACAGAGCTCAGGCAGGCTAACAACTACAAATACAATTATACAAAGCACACTCATATACACGTACATACACATCTATATCGTAGAATGGGAAGCATGCAGCGACGACCGACCGACTGTCAGCCAGAGCGTTGGTTGTGAAATGAGGCGCGCCGGCTAAATGCTGAGAAATGGTGAAAAGTTGCAGCATTAAGTGGTGAAAACAACCACCACAAACAGCAACAAGAACAACAACAACAGTAGTAGCAGCAACCGCTGAAAAATGAGGCGACGACCGTGGTGCGCGGTGTCGTGTGAAAAATCCGCCAAGTTCCGATTGGAAAATCGTGCAAATGTGTCAAAACTGTGGAAAATGACAAGCTAGTTGTAGTCTGCACTATTGACCGCCAGAGGGCGTTTATGTATAGTGGGCGGTTTTTAATAGATGAGCTGTGTTTAAAATAGCTGATTCAATGTCAAAGCCGCACAGCTAAAATTGCCATAAAAATATGCAAATTGCATATGAAAAAAGCTTGAAAACGACATGAAAACGACATGAAAACGACATGAAATAGAAGACCGACTTGGCGATGCTCTACTTAAAATCTATCCTAAACCAAGTGTATTGAGGTATTGAAATTAGTTTAGGAAAAGCAAAATGAAAGGTGACAAACACTTATAAAATTTAGATGACCAATTTGTTTGTATATCAACATTAATACACTTAAAAGTTATAAAAATTAAATTATTATCAAATATAGTCTGAGTTTTGAACGCGTAATTTGTTCAGTTCTTTCCTTTCAACTCATCTTCACAAAATATTAAAAATACTTTTTTACAATTTAATAATCTCTTTTATGCCCAATTATTTACTTGTTTGCTTAAGAAACTTATCGTATTGCCTAAAAAACATTTTTAACATATGTCAACGGGAAAGATATTTGAACTTTATGAAGATGATTAATAGTTTTCTCGACCTTTCGTTTCCATTCTTTGGGGCTAACTATTGATATTCCTCTCTTTCTTTATGTTGTTCAATGAGCTCTTTTATCAAGGTGTTAGCTACAGTTCTGTCAAGTTAAAACACACTCGGCCTGCTTATAGGCCAGATTTTGTAGGGTCTTTAAATAAAGCTACGCATAGAAATGAATCAATTTGCAGAGCCCAGCGGCAGCACACACACACACACAAAGCGCAGCCGGTTGCATCGGGGAGAAAGGGTATTTATGAGGGGGTGAGGTTAACAGGTTTTGGATGCTCTTGGCAAGGTGCGGCCCGCTTTGCACCACCTTTCCAAGCAAACACCTCCTCCTTCATCTGCACTTGAAGAAGCACATGCTAATTGGCTTAACAATCAGTTTTTGGCTGGCTTTGCCTTTTGTTTGGGCCATGAACCGTAAATGTTAAATTGCGTTTGCGTGAGTTTTACTTTTAAACAACGCACTTAAAAGAAGCCAAGAAATGGTGTGGGGCGTGGCTGAAAAGGGGCAATAAATCTACATACTTAATTTGTACAACATTACTTGGCTTGTAGGTAAAGTGAAGCGAATCGTTGGAGAGAGGGCGGGTCGAAATTTTCCAAGGTTTGATTTTTATGTCTTTAGGGTGAAATGTTTGAAAACCGCATTTATTACTAGGTCAAGGAGCCAACTGTCAAAAAATTGACTTACATCTATAAATTTAGTTTTATGAAAGAACAAAGTGCATACGAATTATACAAACGAGTTTAAAATAATTAGCTTAAAGCTGAAAAAAACATGATTAATCTATTTGAAGTAGCCGAGTGAAAGTGATATAAAATACATAGTGCTTTTTTGGGGGCATAGAGTACAGTTGTTGTAGTGAACTAAAGAATTTTCTCTTTTCGTTATTTTGTATATGTTTATTATTATACAGATAGTGTCTATTTACAAAATTTCAATCTTGCAGCACGTCTTAAAGTTTTCTGGTCTTATAACTTTTTAGATTAGCTACGAATATCACAACGAATATGATTCTTTAAAAAGGTTGAAACACAGATGCTATAAATAGATGCGATTTTAAATAGATTGATCAATTTTTTTATGACACCAACTGAGCCCTGATAAATATTTCAAAACGAATATTTATATATGTGACATACCATCACAAACTAAACCCACCAATTATGAATAAATTATCAAAAGTTGATACTATCAAGGGATATCTATAATATATTTATACATTTACACAATCATATAGTTCACATCCACATTCTCTCGGTAAAACGACCCAGAGGTATTCCTTCAGCTGCAGGACTCGTTTGTTTAGCCTCGTCCTTGAACCTTGTCACATTTATGACCTTGGCTTTTGCTTTACATTGCCGGCATGTAACGGTAATTGGGAAAGTTCAGGGGCAAGGTCACAATTGACACCGCAAATGTTGCGTGCTAACTGACAAACGAAAAACAAACAGAATGTTGACAAAGCATGCCGAATATTAAATACACTTACACATGCTTTACGTAAGTAAATAATCCAAAGCTATACCAAATGTACAGCAATGTGAATAAAAATATATTCAGCTTTATAATTTTTAGTTTATAGAACACGTAGAAAGGTATCATTTTCGTTTTAGAAGTATTCTTTAAAATTTTTTATCTGTTATTTCTTGTATGCACAAAGAAATTTAAAAAGTTTATGCAACAAGTATATAAGTAATTTTTGTATTTTTTATATATATATTTATATATATTTGATGAGTTTCCTTCAGAAACTACTTTCCTTATCAAATCGTTTCTTGTGTTACTCCTCGAGTTCAATACCCTATGCAAGTGTATACAGTTAGTCGAAAAATTCCACGTATTTTCCAAGCCAGTTTGTTTTTCCAATTATCAGCTTTGACTTTTATTTGGCTATCGCAACGCATGAATCACGGCGCCAAGGCAATGTAATCCAACTGATAAAAGTCAAATATTTCGTTGCTACCTAATATGGACTGTGTGTGCGAGTGTTATATGTGTGTGGCTTTATCAAATCACATTTAATTGATGTGTGTGTGAACGAATGTGTGTTGTATCATGCAACTTGATTAAGTCATTTTGCATCAGGGGAGTCATTGTCAGGCGTGTGTCATGGCCACGCCCACATCAACTGCACTCGAGTCGACTCAACTGTGGCCCACGCCCACGCGTTTTCATTGCCAAGGCTAACGCATTTCCCATTTAAATTGGAAAAGCGTTCGCTTGATTTATGCGCCATCTGGTGTTTAATTTCAAAGACTTTATGATGGAAAGCGTTTGGCCACAAAACTAAACGACTATAAATATATTTATATAGATACACACTCGCAACTATTAAGCTGATGAGCGTGCATCAACCAATTGAATTGAGGAGAGAGCTTCGTGGGAGTGGAGGAGCACTAGCCACCAGGGGTCAGCTGCCATAAAGAGGCTCTTACTGATTACATTTTCTTAATGGTGAGCCGGGCCAAGCAGTTTGCACTTTGAATTCAATCAGCGAAATGTATTTGATGTTTAGATATTTATAGAAATAATTAGTTAAGAGATTGCATGTCATTTAGATGGAAAGTTCATTTTATGCGTTTTTATTATCTATATACAACAAAAAAAACCGTTAGATATAATTACGTATAGGAGTACTATAGTTTTGTAAAAAAAAATGTGATTGTGTATACTCGATTTGTAAATGCCGACCGTTGCGAACTAGCAAGCCCCTTAAAGTGGTATTAAATTTAAAATTGTTTATAAAATTTGTACTAAAATTATTTATGTATATATAAATTTATATGACACTTTGTTGTATATGAATTTTAGAACAGAATCAAAACATGAACATTTTTTAACTCATAGCCCACAAAAAAATCATCAAACTTTTAGGAAGCTATATTTAATCTGTTTTTATACTTCTGCACTGCTTTCTATATAGTAAATTTCTGTTAATTATCAATTTTTAATAGTCCACAATCGACTAATAATGCACTGCTTTCAATGAAGAAAAAACTATAGAGAGAAATAAATTTCTACCTTTCACAAACCTAAAATTGACCTCTAGTTTGTTCAAATACTAGACGAACAATAAGAAAACTGAACAAAACTTAAGTGCTTCCAATCCATCTGTCAATAATTAAGTATACAAAGTGCAGATTGACTCAACTCTGTACGTTTTCATTTATTTGAAGAACACTGGAAAAATTCGGAGAATTTAAATTGAAATAAGGAACAGTTACTTTTCACTTATTGAGTTTCAATTATACAATTGCAACACTCGAGCACCAAAGGGAGAAGCTCATATTGTAAGCAATGTGGACGAGGCCTTGAGTTCAGTTGCCGCTTATCAGTTCAATGATATGCTGTTGTGTGTAAGCGTGTGTGTGTGTGTGTGTGTGTGTGTATGTGTGCAGACGATTGCCCGCATTTCTTGTGCTTTGCGCCCAGAATTAATGACGCCTAAACAATCGGCTGATAAAGAACACAATTCGTTTGACTGAGAAACTAAGGCCCAATCAAGCAGCAGCATATCCATGTAAATACCAACATGTGTGCTTACATCAGTATATGTATGTTTGTCTAAGCAGCGCAAACATTGAATAAACTTGGCATAGTTTTTTTATACTCTATATTTGTTAACAGTGTTTAAAAAGGGTATAATGAAATTGTAGAAATGCAATCAGAAAGATCCATATAGAGATGGTACTACCTCTTAATTTGCTAAAATCCCAAGAAAAAATAAAAAATAAATTTAAAAAAACATGTAACATTTTTCGTATACATTTTTTACACATGTACCCAATTAAAGGTCCCCAAAAATTTATAAAGATTGAACTATAAACGCAACATTCATTTAAGAAATAATTTTAATTTTTGATCTAAACTAAAAATGCAAGAAGAAGCAACTTTTTGTTGCGTACTAAGTACAGGGTATGTGCTAGTAAGTGATTCGTCAGTAAAACACTATTTTTCAGTGTCAGTCGACAGTCAAGCAACAAAAGTATGGGTTTTAACGCATCAAACTCGATATTTGCCATATAAATTTATACAAAAAAAAAATAATACATAGTAATAAAAAGAAAAGAGTACTGTACGCTCTGATAAGTTGAGTAGCCAAAACTGACGATAAGATAAGCGCACGCAGAGCAAACTGAATATGCGCTACATTTCAACTAGTTTTACAGTGAGTTGTTCAAAGATTCATGAGCTGACTCAAAGCAGCCAATGAGTACCAATATAAAATACATTCACAGTTATTTGCATGTGGCTGATTGCTCAGTCTGGGGAACCGGGAGGAGAGTTTGCTTGGTTAAGTGTACAAAACTCGCATAATTTTCAAGCAATTCACAATTCGCGTTCGACGTGACAAAACTCAACGTTGCACTCGATGACTCATTGTTGAGGCGATTGAGTGTTTAGGAATACTCATGTGAATAGTTGGCCAATAGAAGGAGTAGGCAAATAAAAGGCAGCTAACTGGGCGCAGTTAACAGCCATTGGCAAAGAAGGAGCACCAGAAGAGGAAACGTAAAGAAAAGCAATTGCCACACCCACAAGGCATAGGCCATAGGGCTTGCCTCAGGCGATTTATTAAATGGCCAGTTGATAAGCAATTCTAATTACGATAAAACAAAATTTCGAAAGGAGTTCATCACGCCCGGCTCGCCCCTATACCCTATAATCGCAATTGTATTGGGTTTTTTCTTTAATGACGTGGTTAAAAATTAATTCATAGATAACTTCTATGTTTACTGTTCGATAGTTATACAATTTGGGGTCGGTAAAAATGTTATTCAAGTGTGTGTCTATATTGATAATCAAGACCGTTTCTCTGAAATGCGATTCAGTTTTGGAAAAAAGGTCCAAAAATATAAAATCTCAATTTATTTAAATTATACAATAAATAACTATAATTATCGATTGAGTAAATAAGGTTTTTATATCAAATGTAGAGTTTCTATCGCTCAAAATGTACAAGAATTGGGCGGTTAGAAAAAACTGACATAAGCCTGATCAACATATTTAAGAATAAAAAATGTGTACTTTCATGCACAGCCGCAATATACCCTTTCTAACCCCTTTTTAAAAAGTACAGGGTATTTTAGAAAACAAGCAGCATGCACTATGTGTTTAGTCATTTCCTGTTGGTCATCAGCGTATTGGTTTGCTGCTATTTAGCTTTTGTATTATTATGATTTTTCACTTTTAGTTTTCAAATCACTTAAAAAGCAACAACAACAAATGCGGCACAAACGGAAGAAAGCTGCGGCGTCTTTTGTTCGAGATGCAAATGCGAGCCAGACAAAACCATTCGACGAGCTCCATTGTGTGCCTCAAATTGCTCATCAAAAGAAATCATCAGCGGAGGAGAATAAAGACACGCACGTTAAGGGGGGCGAAAGGGTGCATTTGCGGGGCGTCTGTGAAATGTATACATATGTATATACTATATGCAAGCAATCAGCTACATTATCAGCAAAACATGAACAACAACACCAACAACAAACAGGCGAGCAATCTAATAGCTGACAAAGAAAGCAAAACCAAGATTTATTAATACTGTACAATACTCAATGACTTCAGGTCTGTCCTTATCAGTCGAGACATACCTTATATTAATAGCCTATATCTTTATCCAACAATATAAGGGTATAGTCTGTGCGGTGAGTTTAAAGGAATGCACAATACAAACAATAAACGTTTATAAAAGTAGAAATATAAAATCAATCATATATATCAAATATATCATATTATATAAAACAATAAAAAAGCTCTTCTGACTATACACTTTTAACTTACTTAACTTTTTAAATAAACTTAACTTTCTAGAAATGCTTTAATTTCTCTTTTGCCAAAAAAAAACTTGTTTTTCAATTTGCACTTAATTTCAAGATAGATATGTATAATATACATATATCGAAATAAAATGGAGGGTTCTAAATTGTGTGTTGTTTCTGTTGCTGGCAAGCAAGCAATATAACTACTTTTATGAGTCATATGCAATAATTATTTATAAAAGTAATTTTGATTTGCGAATAATTCTTAGATCTGTAAACCCAATGTTTCAATATGTTTCAATGTTTCGCTCTGGAATCAAAACTTCCAGTAATTAAATTTTGAAATCATTTTCTTCATTCTTCATTTTTATTTCTAGCATTTCTTATTTTAAAGCGACAACTATTTATTACTTTTATTAATGTGTTCGTCCTTTGATTTGGAATTCTATTTTAATGGACAATTTATCAAATAGCTTCTGAATATTAAATACAATAGCACATTCTCTTAAATACAACCTTTTGTAGATCATGCCAGTTCTACATGCCTTTAACAATTATACAAATCACTTTTCTACCTGGTTTTGTTTCTATCACCGTTCTACAAATGTAAATCTCTTGTCTTAACTATTCACATTGTCTTTTCCAGCTAATCCCGCAGCCAAAACAATAAAAATCTCAAGCTCTTTGCCGCATGAAATTATCAAACAAAAATTGCTATTTAAAGAAAAAAATAAATGAACCTTTGTAAACTGTAAAACCGGTTTAAAAAGGGTCTTTAACACTTGCGAAAATCTAAAGGTTTGAATTTGAATTGGATTTAATCAGCACCAACAACAACAGCATCATAAAATTTAAAATTTCTTATTGTGTTAATGTCCTTGGGCAAACAAAAAAATACTCTAAACGCCCACCCTGAGACACACCCAACAATGCGAATGTGCGCGCAAAACGTAGAGCGAAAAAACGCATAGATAAACGTGAAAGATGGACCCACCCTAAAACGTAGCCAGCAGCAGCAACAACAACGAAAATGCAGCAAGGCACGAATTTTATAGTTTTTTTTTTGTGTTCTTTGCCAGCATACTTACTTTTGTCCATGTTGTTGACGTTGTTGTTGTCGTTTTGCCAGGAAGCAATCGCGTCGCAGTCGCGTCGCTGTCGTCGGACGCAGCGGTTCAATGGACGAGTCCGGCTTTTGTCTTTCTGGCCAACAACAACACGCGCTGTCGACGACTTCTCCTGTGCCGCCCCGGTGTGTGTGAAAGGTATGAATCACGCGCGTTCTTCTGTTTGCACACACACAGACACGCTTGTAAAATTGTTTAAAAGAATACTCGGAATTAAAACGCTTTTTGCGTGTTTTATTTTGACCTTATTCGCAGCTGAAGAACCAGAATTCGAATTAATTAAAATATATGTATATACACAACAAAATATATATGTATATGAAGCATAGCCGAAGAAGAAGAGCAACAACAGGAATAACAGCAACGTTAATAACGGCGCACTTTTTAATTCACGTCACGTCGATTTACACTTGCATGTGTTTATTTGTTGTTTTTAACAACAACAGCAACTCCTGGGCCTGGCCTGAAGCTGCTTGCTGTCTCACTCGACAGACCGTTGTTCTTCTGTTTATGCTTCTTCCTCTCCGGCTTTGCATTGCCCAGCCATTTTCGTATGCACTTTTCGCCTGCGTTTTATTTACTTTGCTTTGTTATTGATTTTCGCCATATCACACCTTAGTATAAACACGCACACACATACACTCATAGGCGCATGTAGATTCCACTAAACAAGCCAATTTAACACTAGCGGTTTTACGTTTTTCACAAATTGATTTGCAAGCAATGCAAACTGGCTAATAATTTTTGGTTAAGCACTAGCGTTGAACGAACGACGACAGACAAAAACAATGCCAAGTGGTCGAAAAAGTAACTGCGTCGGCCGTACTGCAACCGCTCATCCAAACTGCGCGCAGAGAACTGCGGACAGTGCGACCAGTGTGACCGTTTTGGTGAAGCGCCAAAAAGATTATTTTAAAACATGTAGTAATATTGAAAACAAATGCTTTACATCAGTGGCACCAAGGTACATAATACAAAAGCAATTTTGTAACAGTGATATGATATGATAATAAGAATGTGATAGATATGATGATCTACATTCTATTAATATAAATGGAAAAATGCATACTGAAATACCGTATCACTAAGGAAGTGTGACCAAGACTTATATTTAGAAAAATGACAAAGGTATTTTTTATTGCTACCAAAAATTGTAAGTGTTAAGTTAAAAGAAAATTAGGCAATATATTAAAATAACTACCACGGTTTAACGTATATATAAAAAATAAAATACAGTTAAGTTGAGACATTCAGTATATTATTAAGTTCATAGCATTCAGCTTTTTATGCTGTGCAGACTTTAAGAACTGCCAACCCATTAAATTGTTTCTGATAAAAAATCTCGATGCAAGCCTGTCATTTCAGTGATTGGCCAACCTCCACATTTAGTAGACTGTCGATCGCGCAACCACCACAACCTATCGCCCATCTATTATTATTAATTAAAACAACGCAGCGCGTGGAGGTGGAGGAAAATTTGTGAAAAGTGCAAAAACGCATCGCGTGAAGGTAAATTTAACGAGAAACGCAACGCATACATGTGAAAACAGTGCGCGAGACATATGCTTTCAGATCGAAAATTCAGTACTTCTCAGTCCGTGCGTGCGGCTGTGTGTGTGTATGTGTATATGTGTCTCGTGTATGTATGTATTTCCAATTGTGCTGGTTGGCTGTTTCTCTTTCTAAAAAAATATATATATGTATATCTAAGAAAATCTACAAAGAAAAACGCAAGTGTGTGAGTGCATTTTTTTGGTGCTCTGTGGAAAATCCAAAATAAAATGCCAAATGCATGCTACGGTTCATCTATTTACATATATTTTCTACATTGCACTACGCGCAGCTCGTGAGTGTGTGTGTGTGTCGATTTCTTGTGTGTGCGTGCGTGTGTTGCTTTTCCTAACTCTATGCCTCCTCCCGTTCACACTCTGATGTCGTTTCTCGCAACATCTGCGCGCTCGTTACTTTACTACAAATCGGATTAAATTCTTCAGCTGCAACTGCTTCGCTCTAGCTCTGCACGCCCTTCTTTCTTCCCTTTTACACTCTCTTGCATTTGTTTCGGTTGTGTGTGTGCGTGCGTGCGTGTATTTCCTTGCATATATATGTGCATAATTATGCCCCTCTTGCTGTTGTCGTTGCCTGCGTTGTCCTTAGCTCATTTTCAAATGTCATCTGCGGCTAATTGCCGTATTAATTCAGGTGTCAAAACTCGATCACTTCAGCAGAAACTGCGACAGTTTTAACAGAATCAGCATCAATTAGAAAAAAACTAAAAATCAAAGTAAACAATAGATGACAAGAGTTACAAAAACAACAGCAACTTGGCGATGACAGCAGCTGTCTTGAATGCGACAATTGCATTTGCAATCTGTTATCGATAATCGAGTGAGCAGCAGCGAAAATTAGTCAATTTTCATCCTTAATTTATTAGTTGTAATTAGAATGTTTTATTAACAGTATGATAGACATTCATTTAACATATTTAATGATAATATTAATATTTTTAATAACTAAGTAAGCAGCAGCAAATAGTAAACTTTATTGATTTCAAACCTGAATACAAAATTCTATATGCAAACTGTTTTTGATAACAATTGCAGCTTTCGTTTGTAAATTTAATCTAATTAGTTTTATGTACAATAAGTTATCGATTGCAGCAACTATGATTTGAATACTTTCCATATAATTCAGGCATCCATAGACAATTAACTGAACAATGGAAAATTAAGTACCACTTAACAACTGTTCATTTGATATGTTAGTTTTCTTTATGAACAGTGATAATATAAACAACAGAACAAGCTGGCAAAACAATCAGTTAGCTGACATCGAATATGGCTATAATTAAATGCAGCAATTTTTATTCGCAGGCGAATCTGTTTATGCAGTGAACATGAAATGTGATCTAGGCAAACAAAAAAAAAAAGAAGAAAAAAAAAACAATTTAAATACAACAAAGTAATCAAGAATTGTTGCAGTCTTATCTTTTGGCACAAATAAGTTATATTATCAAAAGAATGAACTGTTGGACGTACGGTTTCAAAAATGATGTCAATGCAAGAAAATTAATTTTTTTGTCCTATAGATTGATTCTGCAATTATGCATTATGGATGAACAAATTTCAAACTTTTGGTTAAGAAAATCATGCTTCCTGTCTTACTGATTTTGGTTATGATTTGTCCTAGAGATTGATTCTGCATATTTATGTGTACAAGTATGAACAATATATCATTTGGTCTAGTTAGTGTGACCATACGTGGTTTTATTAATTTAACCCATTTTGGTAGGAATACCCCCATAGTAAAGATTTTGAAAGAAAGAATAGAAATAACGTATGCGCTATGTAAATGTAGATATGAGAGATGCAAAATGTGGCACACGTAACTGCAAGACAACAACAGCAACAACTGCGGGTGCGCTTGTAATTAGAGGCATCAGTGCAGTCGCCGCTGTGCTGCCTTTGCCGCTGCTGCTGCTGCTGTGAGAAATGTGCCTCAATGTCAGTGCGACAATAATTTCTCAAGCGGCTTATTTGCGTTTGGGCTACGTCAACTGCGTGACATACATACACGCATGCATTTGCATAAGTTATACGTATTTGTGTACATCACTGCAATGTTAGTGTTGCAATTGCTGTTGTTTTTTATTTTTGGCTTGACGTGCAAAAAGTTACGCCAAGCGACGTCAACAACGACGACGTCGACGGCGTCATCGTCAGCGACGCTGAAAATTGTTCAGATTCCATTCACATTCCAGCATGCAATTCGTAGTGGATTATTATGCATGTGTGTGTGTGTGTGTGTGTGTGTGTGTGTGTGTGTGTGTGTGTGTGTGTGTGATGTTGTTGTTGTTGTTGTTGTTGTTCTTGCTAGTGCTGCTGTTGTGGGCTGCTCCGCCTGCAGGCAGCGACTAAACAGGTGAGGCGTTGTGTGTGTGTGAGTGTGCATTCCAAAACACACACACACACATGCGCACTGAGCCCAGGCATGAGCAGGGCAATAAATACAGTGATCTGCTGCTGATGTTGTTGTTGTTGCTTTTTAAAAGTAAATGAACGATAAAAAGTGACCAGGCCTGGCCAGGCCAAGTCAAGCCGGGGCTAGTTTCTGTTGTCGCCGCTGGGTTGGGGGGTCGCGGCGTTGGGTGGGCGTTTGGCCATTGATGGCAGCGCATAGAGAGTTGGGCAGCGTCGCGGCCCCTCTTGCAGCACGCCACTGTTTTCGCCGTCGTCGCTGGCTGCTGCAAGTTGCAATCGGCGAGCGACAACGTCGACGACGAAAATGCAATTTAGCTCGTTTTTCTTGCTTCTTGCTTCAATTTTTTTTTTCTTTTCGTCTCTTTTTCCACACATTTTGAAACATGCCTGCTGCAACTGCAACTGCATGTGCGTGTGTGTGAGTGTGCGAGTGTATGAAAAAAGGGAAAACGAAACGAAAACACGGAGCGCGCGTAGAGTGGAGCAGCGACTGCGGCAGCATCAGCCGCCTTGTGGGGATAAGTCGCCGAGGAATGCGCATTTTTGCAATAATAATCAGCAACTAATACTATTTTTATCTGCTGCCCAGCGAGCGAGCGTACCTCTGTGTGTGCGTGTGTGTGTGTGTGTGTGAGAGTATACTGCTTGCTCTCACTCGCTCTTTTTGGCCTGCGACTGGCATTTGTGTTACGTATTTTTATTTGCTTTTGCACTTGCATTGCATTTTGATGGCCAATTTCTCATGCTTTTTAGATGCGCACGCGACTCCCCCGCACACACACACACACATGCATACCTACATAAACATTCTCACGCATTTTACGATGGCTTTTAGTGACGTTTGGGCAATAGAGAAACCAACTAAAAATAGGCTCTTACATGCACCATTAACATAAAAACTTAACAGAGGCCATGTAGTCAACAGCAGCGCCTGTTAAACTGACTGACTACCTGACAGAGCGGGCTTCGCTTCGTTCTCCCTCTCTCTCTCTCTCTCTCTCTCTGTCTTTGCATCTTGCTTTAGGCATTTGTGTGTTGTGATTTTGTTGTTTTACCTACGAATTTATAGTAGCCAGTGAATGACTGATGCTCATAATAGCTCATAAAATTGTCTCAATGCGGCAGATTGTCTTTCAAGTCAAGCAGGCAAAAATTTGGCCGCAATTAAACAATTATAAATTCCAATAGCGTCGCATTCAACGAGCCGCTTAATAACGCATCAAAAATCTCTCTCTCTCTCTCACACACACACACACAGATGTATGTGAGTGAATTGTCTATTCGTGGATGTGTGTACATATTTGTACTTGAATTCTGTTTCGACTTATTTGTATTGTTAATTAGTTATTGGATATATATGTAAGTATATATATATTTATTTTGCGGTATGCATGGAATGTGAAAATCTCCAAAATTGGCAAAAACTGCTCGGTGCGCAACAGTTGTGAAACGTGGTAACGTTTGGGGGAGGGGCGAGCGTGGGTCGACTTGGTCTGGGGCCAAACTCTGTTGACATTTGGATTTGGCGTGTGTTTGTTTATTATCCCAAGCACCTTCAGTCTCGCTTATCTAATAGACACATACAATATGTATAAAGTAAGTACATCCGATGTCTCTAAATTCAGCATTCCACGGCACTATAGCAAAATGCGTAGTGTCAACAAAACAAGGCGCAAAAGTTAACTTTTGTCAACAAAATAATTAAACTCTTTTGTCAGTGCAAAATGTGTACACAAGCTACATTTACGAGCCGACATTTTTTATGATACACACACATGTATGTACATAATTTATTCCGAACTCATTTTTGCATACCAACTGCTTAAGGTACCGTAAATAACTTAACATTCCAGTGTTAATGCGTTTTAAAAACCATCGTAATTAGAATTATCAATTCAAATCATTTTAAGATAATTTTTGACTTTTATTTTAATTGGTGTCTTGAGATGATCATTAGGATAAGGAAAGGATCATTTTATTATTACCTTACATTTATATAATATTCGAACTTAAATTTGTTTGCTCTCTTCTCCTTGATTAGAGAGAGAGAGAGAGAGAGGAATTTCTAACTTTATTTATCTGTGTATGTGCACTTTAAATGCTTAATTACATGTCATTGTTATACATTTTTACACACACAAATAGCTGGAATTGCTATTCGGTTTACTCATTTGCACTTGGCACAGTTCGGCGAAATTGTTTTCTTTTTCGGCATTTTGGTCTTTTTGTTTACATATTTGTTTAGCTGTATGTGTGGGGTGTGTGTGTATGTGTGCATGTGTATCTATGCTTGAATCGTTTTCATAGTCAGGTGCGCACGCCAAATACCTCGCTTTTGGCTAATACGTCAATTTGGCAGTGTGTGAATTTAATGGTTCCTCATAAAATGATTTTTGAGGGAATTTATACGCTTCCCGGAATACGGCAATGACATAATGCGCAACTCGATGCATAAATTATGATCATGCGCCGCCAGACTTTCCAGACTTTTGCCGCCGAGCGTCACCTTTGCCAAGCGTGCAAATCATTTCAATATGACGAGTGCTGGCAATTCCATTGTGTTTCATGCACCCCAAACAAATAAAATTAAAAAAACTGTAACAGAATGTTTAACAACAAAATTTTGTAGCCGGCTGCGTGTCTCTTCTGACTCACGTCTTCGGCATGTAAATGAGCGCTGTGCCAGTGAGTAAGTGTATGTGTGTGTGTGTGTGTGTGTGTGCGTGTGTGTGGTTGAGTGTGTGTGCTTGAGTGATGGAGCTGTTTAGTTGCCTTTAAAACGCGTCGCATCTGCGTAGCGTGTGACAATTTTTTTCTGTATACCCTGTAACTATAAAATTGTTAGCAAGGGCGTGCTCACCTAATACTATGTTTGTAAAAGACAAGTAGAAGTAGCTTTTATAAATAAATTTATATGTGATTCTTTATTAAAGGGAGCTGCACGTTTAAAATTCTTTTAATGCAGTGTTTTGACTGATTCAAACTCAGAGACTATCAGATATAGAGTTATGAAATTTGTAATGTGAGTTCTTATTAACCACAAATCCTGGATATTAACAAATTTCAAAACATATTTGAACTGTCTGCAAAGGTGAATGTATGTATATATAATAGTAATATATATAAACATATTTAGTGCAAGGTATCTACCAGTGGGTACACTTGCTTTAAGCTCGCTTACATTGATTTTTAGTTATTTTATATGTTCCGTTTTGTGTCTATTTTCAGCAAGTTGGCGACATCGATTGTGTATATTATTAATTAAAATTCCGTCAAGCTGTGTGTTGTGCTCTCTGCATCGGCTAAATCAAATCAAAAGCAACATCGGCCAATACTCACATACATGAATATTTTGTATTCAAATATTCAAATTCATTCATCGAGTGGCTTCCAGTGCCCGCCGAAAATATTAATTGTATTGCGATGACGACGATGATGAGTGCCAGAATTTGTGATAAAATTTTTAAAACAGAATGAAATAAAAGAGGGCAACAGCAGCAAATGTGATACAAAATGAAGACTTAACAACAAATACAGAAACCTGTGAATATATTTACATGCGAAATGAATTTGTGCTGCAAGAAAATAAGTATAAAGAAAAAATGTTTTTATTATAATGCAAATGAAGTGCCTTAGTGAAGAATTTAGCAAGTGGTAAAAAGAAAATCAGAAGAAAAAAAACAAATTCGAAACACACAATTATACAACAAACACGACAATAAAACTTCATTAATAAATAGATGCATACTTACCTTAAGCCAAGGCTAGTAAATAGTTTATTGTGAAAAACAAAAAGTGCCTGAAATCAAAACAAAATACAAATCAGAAAAAACAACAGCAAAAGCAGCTAAGAGAAGCACAAAAAGAACAAGCTTCTCTCTCCATCACACACACACACGCACATCGTTATAAACATAAAGTATTTATTTAAATTAAGTCGCTGCTGCTGCTGTTTAGTGAGCGCAACTGCGTCTTGCTAAGTGCGTGCGTGCGTGCGTGTGTGTGTGTGTGTGTGTGCGTGTGTGCCAGTGTGTGTGTTTGTGCGTGTGTGAGTGTGGAGCATTTTGTGATATGAGTGCTAAATATCACAAAGAGAAGCAGCAGCAGCATAATGCATCCAGCGGGCGAAAAAAGGGGCGGTCGCCCCAATGATAAATATACAGCGGAAGCGCTCGAGAGCATTAAACAGGATCTGAATCGATTCGAAGTACAAAATAATCATAGAAATAATCAGGTAAGTGAAATAAAGAAAACAAAACATACATTGAATAATAGTCTATGCTTGAATATATGATAATAACAAATAGTTTATAAATAGAAAACATTGTTAACAAAAAATTAATATTTGAATTTAAGATAAGTTCCATTTGTAGCTTAAGATATGATTCCGAAAAACTATAAAGTTTCCAATTGATAAGAGCACACTAATCAGATATTGTTATTGAATACCAAGGGGATTTCTCTGAACTATTAACAACACTTGAGAATTTCTTAACCATGAGAACTGATTAGCTGGCATTTGAGAATGTAGTACCATTGATGACTCATTAACGAAACTATAAAATCAGAAATCCAGAAGGAAGAAGCACAATATGAATACACAATAAATATACAATTCAGGTTTTTTCCATAGGAACTAACTCAACGCAGCTAACTATGCAAAACACTTAGGAGAGAAGGAACAGGGAATGTGATAAATAGTAAGAACGAGAGCGTAACTTCGCCTTCTCTCTCACATTTATCAGTTTATTTTAATGCTTTACAAATGATGCGGCAACATTTTTCATGCGTCGTAAACAACAACAAGATAAAAGCCCAAAACACGACGACTAATAAAATTAACAACTAGATAAAACGCATGTCGCGCGACGACGAGCAGCAAACAGCAATGTACAAATATAACAATAACAATAATAAAATAGAAAAGCAACAACAATAATAACACAATTCCGTGGTGGGTGCTGCGTGGGCGATTTGTGGAAACATGTTCACCTGATGGCACGAGCCGACTGCTGCGACTCACCTGTGCCAGAGGGGCAGAGTAACTGTTATAATACATCAATGTTGGCCAAGACATTTGTCACAAATGCTGCTGCTGCTGCTGCCGTTGCGTGTGGGCGCAACAGGAGTTGGCAATTAGGCTGGCCAAAAGAAAAATGTTGGTCACAGCTCAGGGGCAAAACATAAAACGCAGCTAGCAAATAGAAAAAGTGTGGGTGTATGTATGTGTTTGTTTGTGCTAAATATAAATGCAGAGAGCTTGAAATGAAATTAATGAACTGCCAACAAAATGCAATTGACCTTCTGCCATTACACACACACACACGCACGCACATACATATGTACAGCTGAGTAGGCGGCTCTCGCAGCCAGACAAAATGTCCAGAACTCTTTCTCTCTCGCTCGCGCTTGCTCCATGTGTGAGTAAGTGCGTGCATGTGTGTGCCCTGGATATTCAGCATTGACGTCACAGCTGTCAAAAGTTCCAAACTAACGAACGAATATCAGCAAAAAATAATCAAAGTGCGAAGAGAGCCAAACACTGCATACGTCAACGTCACCTTAGAAAGAGCAATAAAGGAGTCACCAAAGAGAGCTCGTGTTCACTTCAATAATAACAACAACAACAACAACACTGCAAATAATCATTTATAAACTGTTTGCTCTTTGGTTTATCGATTGTTTTGCCAGCAGCAGCAGTCTCCTGGTTCGGCGGAAAGTGCAGCCTCACGTTGGCTTAGTGGCAACTGGACACGGCCAGACATTGGTCTGTAGCACAAGTCATAAAAATGCTTAAATATGATCTGACGGGTCATTAATTTAAAATTTTACGATTCTACTGCCAGCTACTGTTTGTGCGATTGTAAATTATGATCGAGCGCTCGATCCATACGATTAGCCAGGCATTCCAGCGGCTGAGCCGGCATCGAAGCCAAGAGCCAGGAGTGTGTTAATCCCATGCGCAGGTTTATTTTATTTCAGATATTTTTCATTCTTTTTTTTTTTCTTGGCATAAAAATGTTGCTGACGGGATGCGGCAAATTGTTATGACCAGCCGCAGCCACATTGACAGTTGAAATTTTATGCTTGCAGTCAAAGTTATTTTACATGCAGTTTGTTTTTGGCCAACTCTTGCTAAGCCACGTGGCTTTAACTAATTGGTCATGCTGCGTTTTAAATACCAGGGCATAATCTATTCATATGTGGCGATTTATCCATACTCCATATGTGGGCAGTCCAAAACGATAAATAATTACAGTTTATTCATGGCCCGCTCAACACTTTCGGCGGCCATGTTCACGCCCACGCTCGGCTCGGCTGCTTCTTTTTACGGACGACACTTTGGCCAGCAGCCGCCGGCTACCATAAAGCGATCATGGCGCATTTGA
Organism: Drosophila nigromelanica; assembly: GCA_004149465.1. Taxonomy (NCBI): domain Eukaryota; kingdom Metazoa; phylum Arthropoda; class Insecta; order Diptera; family Drosophilidae; genus Drosophila; species Drosophila nigromelanica. The sequence goes on along the minus strand of SCDS01001312.1, from coordinate 12,071 downwards.
CAATGCTATAAATATCAGGGCACAGCGTAGACACGAACCAGCCGACGACACGAGCGTGTTCAAATACCAAATTGAGGCAAAATGATTTGAAAACCTTACGTAGAACTAATTAAAATAACAAAACGATCGAAATAAATTTACAGCAAACGCCAAACACCAACGCCAAATGCCGCCGACAGTAGGTTTAAATGGCATTATAAAAATTAAAATTAAAATAAAAAAAAAGCGACAAAGAGAAATATGCATAAATAAATTAGTCAACGCGAACAGGCAATTAAATCAAACAATGCACAGCTGGCACCTCCCTTCGACAATCTTTGATGTCCATTGTGAACTATAAGTTTCTCAATAAACACACAAAATCTTTGGTACTACGTACACATGTGCATATGTAATCCGGCTTTAAGCTCTAATTGGTTGTCATATACCCCCAACAAGCTACGGTATGAAATAAAGGTCATTTCAGTTGTTTTTTTTTTTGGTTACGAGCAAATCTTTCAAGGTATTTGAGATGATGTGAGCTTACTTAGTTTTATGTAGATTTAATCTCTATAATCATTTATTAAATATCAGTTATTCAGTTACTGAAATTCAGTTCCGATTCTAATTTGTTATTACTTATATATAGAAATAATATATTTCCTATTGGATGTTCTCATTTTTTGTACATTTACTTTCGTATTATACATTTAAGGAGTAATATAAACAATTGAAATAGTAAGGGCATGCCGCTTTTATATCCAAATTCTTCATTATACTATAAACATCTTGTATATACTTACGTAGTAGATAATTCCTCTATATGATATATTCTAATTGCCATATATTTTTTGAACCTCGCCAAAAATTCCCCCATTTATTTGGTGCGTTTAAGCAAAAAATTCCCTCGGGTGTGATTTTCATTTAAATTTTGCGATTTTTGTGCGGCGTGTCGTGATTTTCCTAGGAATTTTCACCTAAATAAATAAGTATAAATAAGCATATAATTTTCAGCTGAAACTGCAACAACAAATGGCCAGAAATTAACATTGCCCGTCTCTAATAATAACAAAAGACAACACACGGCAACAAAGCAACAACAATGTTTGCCTGCCTCTGTATAGCATTCCCCAAAATATATGCATGAATATAGGTATGTGTATGTATGTATGTATATGGCTGTATAGATGTATAATTTGCCAGTTGTCAAGAATTTTGATGTATCTTTTGGCGTTGCGCGCAATTTTGGCCAAATTGTGTATCTATGGGCCAAGAAAAGCCCAAAAAATTCCACATATTTTTAGATCAATTTATCGCAACCAAAAATTAAAATTATTTTCTTATATATTACATAAATTTATATATATTTTATATTGATATATTGTCAGGTTCAAAGTTATTTTGGTCAAGGTGATATTTGGGGCTTACATGGTATTGCCCATTGGCAATTGCTGTACCAGACGCTTAAGTGGATTAGCGAAAGTGTTTGCCTCCTACCGTAAATCCAATTTATTTGATTCACCCTTTTTGTTCGGGGCGTTCTAGCGTTTCAGCTGATTTAGTGCACCCATTGGCTTTTTGGCCAATTTGCCAACAATTGGTTTTCGCTTGTAAGACGGATCGAATCAAGCAGACGACAAAGCGTCGACCAGTCTGCTGGGGGTCTTCTCTTTTGTTGGGTTTCGCGTCCTTGGTTTTAATTAGTCTGGCCGCACATCAAACGCTCGCCCACACCGCGGGTTAATACAGCTATAATAATGCATATATGTCTACTAGAGATGCGAAGAAAAAAATATCCATAAATACTCACTTATTTTACGCATAGCTAGAATGCATTTTGCGATATATATATATATATATATATATATATATATTTTTATATATATATATATATATATATATATATATATATATATATATATATATATATATATATATATATATATTTATTCAGTTTTACTGTTTATTTCTTAATAACGTTGACTGTATGCTAGGGGCAATTTAACATTTGATCTGATGACAGGCGTCAGGCATGTTAATAATCAATTTCGTGATCGTGCGTGACTTTGCACATATTTCATGTCACGTTGCCATCACGAAATTTATGGCCATCACTCATGCAAAGTCCATCGCACGGCAAAGTCAAAATGCGAGGATCGCTCACAAAAGAAACAAGATGATGTAGTAGCATCAAAAGAATGCGTAAAACGGGTAGCAGCAGCAGATACAAAAGCAAAGTGCACACACACTCACACACATATATACACAGCAACTGAAGGTTGCCCTGCTGTTGTCTGTTTGCTGCAATCTGTCAGCCGGCGATCGCTGTGCTGCCATTGTTGTTGTGTTTGGTATCTTACTCTCTCACTCTCTCCGAGTCTTTGTGCCTGTTTTCGTTAGCTCTCTGGCTCTGTGTGTGTGTATTTTGTGAGTGCTCCTGACTTTTAGGAATTTCTGAACGATGGCAAGAATTTGATTTCATTGCTTTGGCCGCCGCGTTTCTTGTGTCTTTTGTTTTAGGCGCTGTTCGCATTTTTGTTTTTATTTTTTTGTGCGCGCCTTTTGTTTAGTTTTTGAACAACTACCAAATACACACACACCCATCCATGTATAGACATACACAAACAAAGTTTCTCACATCGCAGGAATACTGCCCAAGCAGTGTCGTAGTCTGTGGGGGGGTTAGAATATGGATTATTGATAAATTAAACCGTTTAAATTTTTGTATATGTCGTAAGAAAAAAACGTGTTTTTTAAAAGATATTATTTTGTAAATCAAAAAACATTATTACATATACTAATACTATAATAAAAATATGAAACAAAATTTAAGTATAGATCAATTTATTAAATAGTACACAAATATAACAAGTAAGAACGCTGCAGTCGGACGTTACGACCACGTTCTTAATTATTATTGTTATTTCGAGAACTTTTTTTAATTGGAGCGATGCGGGGGTTACTAGCTTTAGAACCGTGGGAGATTTCTATTTTTGCGATTTGCGGGAACGGGAGTGCGCGCGGACAAAAATTTTTGAAATTTTGAAAACAAAAATTTTCAAATGTAGAATCGATGTTAATGAAATATTATGACCAGAATGCCATCAAACATGAAAATCGGTTCAGTTTTGGCAGAGTCCAGAGCTTTGCATGTCTAAATTCTTGTACCGATCTTTAAAGGAGGTGACCTAGTTAAAGTCAAACACAATAAAAATATTTGTATAATGTAGAAGTTATATTAAGTTATCGATGATTATATCATATCATTCGATATATTTATTTTTAGATAATTTTAAACTTTAGCTGAAAAACAAAAAGAGGAATAATTATTAGTGTAAATTTGGTATACAAATTTAGATCACTAGCGTAATCTAATTTTGATATCAACAATTGTATTTTTCCCCTTCATATAATAATATCGTGAAATGTACAAATGTGCAAGTGAACTCCACTAATCGATATCGATTTCAATTACAGAATTACACACCTCTGCGATACACCGCCGCCAATGGCCGCAATGATGCGCCCGATTACCACCACGTTAAGCTGCCACTGGAGCCGCCGTCGGCATCGGCGTCCCCATCGCCCGATATCGCCGTGGCACCATCGCCGGTCGCCGTGGCCGTTGCCATGCCCACGGCCAACGGGCACGGCCCAAAGATGATCAACGCCCTGATACCGCCCAAGCTGATACGCAAGCCGAGCATTGAGCGCGAGACACCGACGCACTATCTGCGCTGCAGTCCGGCGCTGGACTCGGGCGCCGGCAGCTCCCGCTCTGATAGCCCGCACTCGCACACCCACCAGCAGCTGAGCGGGCGGACCAGCACCGGCCAGTACTCGCCCTCGCCGAGCAGCTTCAGCGATGCGGCGCCGCCAGCGCCGCCGCCGCGCAATCCCACCGGCGTCGGGAGCTCAGCGACGCCACCGCCACCGCCGCCCACCAATCAGATGTTCAAACGGCGATCGCCCGCGCTAAATCGCCCGGCTGCGATCGCGCCCAACTGCCAGACGACGCGCGGCACCTCGCCGGTGATACCGCAAAACGGCAGCGGGATCAAGGCGCAGCAGCAGCAGCAGCAGCAGCTGACGCAGCAGATGAAGGCGCTCAACATGTATCCGGGCGCGGGCAGCGGTGCCGTCGTCGAGCCACCGCCGCCATATCTGATCAATACGGTGGTGGTGAGCGCCGCCCCACCGCCGCCCAGCTACACGGCCTCGATGCAGTCGCGCCAGTCGCCGACGCAGTCGCAGCAATCCGATTACCGCAAATCGCCCAGCAGCGGCATCTACTCGGCCACCTCGGCGGGCTCGCCCAGCCCGATAACGGTGAGCAACGCCAGCGGCATACTGCCCGCCACGACGGGCGTCGCCCGGCCCCAGCCGCGCGTCTTCCAGGCGCGCACCCAACAGCCGATCATCATGCAGAGCGTCAAGTCCACGCAGGTGCAGAAGCCGGTGCTGCAAACGGCCGTGGCGCCCCAGTCGCCGGTCAGCGCATCCGCGAGCAACTCGCCGGTGCACGTGCTCGCCGCGCCGCCCTCCTATCCGCAAAAGTCGCCGGCGGTGGTGCAGCAGCAACAACAGGCGGCCGCAGCCGCTCAGCAACACTCGCCGGTGGTTGTGGCGGGCGCCGTGAAACCGCCGACGCCCACGACGCCACCGTTAAATGGCGCCGTGGTGGGCAAAGCGGCCTGCATGGAGCCGCCGTCGTATGCGAAGAGCATGCAGGCCAAGGCGGCAACAACGCCGCAGCCACAACAGCAGCAGCAGCAGCAACAACAGCAGCAGTTGCAACAGCAGCAGCAACAACAACATCAACAGCAGCAGCAACAGTTGCAGGCTCTACGCGTGCTGCAGGCGCAACAGCAGCAGCAGCAACAACTGCAGCAACAGCAACAACTGCAGCAACAACAACAGCAACAGTTGCAGGCACAGCAACAGCAACAACAAAAGGTACGTCCACATAAGTGGACACTAATAACTAATAAAGAAATCGAAATATGGATGTATCGATAACTCGATTATTTGATTATCAACACGATTTTCTAATCCGAAATAAAAAGTCGATGTTCATTTCGGATTAACATCACTAATTTCCACCATACCCAACATATACTATATTTAAGATTCTGCGATTCCATTAAGAGTCCGCTATCGGTAACATGTGTTGGCAAAATGGGCACTTGCATTAAATAACATGTAAGAACGTTGCTGCCGGGTGTAACCGACAGCGCAATACTCGTTCACAGTGTAATAAAACATACAGCATTATTTGTGCAATGCAGAATTAACCTCCACTTAATTAATTCGCAATTCTAAATTTTGAAAATAATATTTTTTTCGGATATCTGGGGAGGGCAACCTTTTTTCCCACAAATTTTATTTTCAAAAATTCATATATTTTAAATGTAAAATCGATCTAAATGAAAAATCAGGATCAAAATGCAATCAAATATGAAAATCGGTTCAGTTTTGACAAAGTAATGGAAGTTTGAAGTATGGGAGATATGGATCCGAGAGCTTTACTTGTCAAAATTTTTGCCAATTTTGGCATGATTTTTGACAAAAAATTTAACCACCTCAGCATCGGGTTTAATGTTGATTTTTATACTAATTATGACTAACACAATCGATTAAAAACAAAAATTCGCAATAATAAATCATGGTCGAAATGTTTGTACCGATCTTCATTGGAGTTAACAAATCGTGTAGAAAATTATCACAGCGTCGATATATCGAAAGAGAGATTTTCAAGTTCAAATTGGAAAACAGCGCTTCTTTAACATTGCTACCTCGCTTCTTTAACATTGCTACCTATTTAATAAAAAAAAGACTACATAACTGTTGTTCCTTTTAACCCATTTTGAACTCTTCAACAGCCGCTGTCCGTCAGCAGCAATGGCAATGCGAGCCGACAGCTGCCGCCGCCGCCGCCGTATCAAAGCGCGCGCGTCACCACGCCCGAGTTGGCCAACAGCAACGGCAGCAACAACAATAACGCGAGTCTGACGCCTGAACTGAAACCTGCCAGCAACAACAACAACATACAAATCAGCAACAGCAACTTGGCCACGACGCCACCAATTCCGCCAGCCAAATACGGCGGCAGTGGCGGTGGCAACGGCAACAGTTCGAGTGGCAGCAATGGCTCGACGACGACAGCAACTGTTGCTGCTGCTGCCGCCGCTGCGGCAGCCGCCGCCGCGTGCAAGACGATCAAGCACGCCTCGCCGATACCGGAACGCAAGAAGATCTCCAAGGAGAAGGAGGAGGAGCGCAAGGAGTTTCGCATACGCCAATACTCGCCACAGGCATTCAAATTCTTTATGGAGCAGCATATTGAGAATGTGATGAAATCGTATCGCCAGCGCACGTTCCGCAAGAATCAGCTGGAAAAGGAAATGCACAAGGTGGGCCTCAACATTGAGACACAAATCGAGATGCGGAAAATGCTCAACCAGAAGGAGAGCAACTACATACGCCTCAAGCGCGCCAAAATGGACAAGAGCATGTTCGTCAAGCTCAAGCCAATCGGTGTGGGCGCCTTTGGGGAGGTGACGCTGGTCCGCAAGATCGACACCTCCCCTCATTTATACGCGATGAAGACGCTGCGCAAGGCGGATGTCCTCAAGCGCAACCAGGTGGCTCATGTGAAAGCCGAACGTGATATTCTGGCCGAGGCCGACAACAATTGGGTTGTCAAGCTCTACTATAGTTTTCAGGATAAGGATAATTTATATTTCGTAATGGACTACATACCCGGTAAGGTCCTTAAATGGAATATATTTATATACGATTCTATGATGCTAACAATCTCAATTTAACTTTGCAGGCGGCGATCTGATGTCGCTACTAATCAAGCTGGGCATCTTTGAGGAACCGCTGGCCCGTTTCTACATAGCCGAGGTCACCTGCGCCGTGGACAGTGTGCATAAAATGGGCTTCATTCACAGGTGCGCAGCGTCAAGAAAGAATAGTCTACTTCGCTGTGCCGAAGATTTAATATCCCTGCAGATTTTCTATATGTTTTTATACCTTTACTTATTGTCTCTATGGAAGTTATATAAATAGGTCGACGTTGATGAATACTAGTAATTTATATATTTATTGTACATCACATGAAATAAGAACATAGGTGCTTGCTGTAAGGAAGGCACTAAGAAGTTTTAAAATTCCCAATATCGCAATTAATATTATTTGGTCTGTTTGCTTTAAATAAATACGAAAATTTGCTGTACAAAATGTAAACGAAAAGTAAAAAAGATTTTAATGACTAAATTTGGTCAAGATATCTTGAGAAACGAAGAAGTTGTTCATACAAGATTTAATTAAAAGCATGGTAATGTTTTCAATTCCCAAGTTTGGTTAGAATCTTTCGATAAACACAGCATTTTTGTATGTATAAAACTCAATTTTCGATCATTCGTTGATTTGGCAGCCACATGACATCATTTAAAAAAAAAATAGTAATCTATGCCTAGCCTTATCAAAAAATTTTTAAAACTGAGAGGACAAAATTATATCGACTCGACTGTTGCTACTGCTTTGCACATTTCGGGGCGAAATTTCACTTGTTTTGTATTTAGCTAAAACAATAGTTTACGCTTAAAGTTGTAATTCCAATACAAATTTTAGGTATCATTAAGATGTATTTAGTTAAAAGCAATAATAGTAATACAACTGGTATGTTTTTTTTTGTATTGACAGGGACATCAAGCCTGACAACATACTCATCGACCGAGACGGGCACATAAAGCTCACCGATTTTGGTCTATGCACGGGCTTTAGATGGACGCATAACTCCAAATACTATCAGGAGAATGGTATGTCGCCTACTTGTACATAAAGTCTCTTAGATAGTTATTTACTTTTACTTCTTTATTAGGTAATCATTCGCGGCAGGACTCCATGGAGCCCTGGGAGGACTTTACGGAGAATGGTACCAAGCCCACAGTGCTGGAGAGGTAAATACACTCAAATACGACTAAATCTACTTGAAACTACATATAAATGTGTAATCCTTGAAACAGGCGACGCATGCGCGATCACCAAAGAGTCCTGGCGCACTCGCTGGTCGGCACGCCAAACTATATAGCGCCTGAGGTACTGCAGCGCAGCGGCTACACACAGTTGTGCGATTACTGGAGCGTGGGTGTCATACTCTATGAGATGCTGGTGGGTCAGCCACCATTTCTGGCCAACAGTCCAATGGAGACGCAACAAAAGGTGCGTAGTTGTCTGGTCTCCACAATCCTTGCTGACCCTCGATTCGTTATGCAGGTCATAAACTGGGAGAAGACGTTGCATATACCACCCCAGGCGCAGTTATCACGCGAGGCCACGGACCTGATACGACGACTGTGCGCCTCCTCCGATAAGCGGCTGGGCAAGAGCGTGGATGAGGTCAAGGCTCACGATTTTTTCAAGGGCATTGACTTTGCGGACATGCGCAAGCAGAAGGCGCCGTTTATACCGGAAATAAAGCATGCCACAGATACGTCCAACTTTGATCCCGTCGATCCGGAGAAGTTGCGCTCGAATGATTCCAATTTGAGCAGCGGCGATGATATCGATCTGAATGATAGGCAATTCCATGGATTTTTCGAATTTACCTTTAGACGATTTTTCGATGACCGACATCATCCGGACATGACGGACGACCAGGCGCCGGTCTATGTCTGAGCATCGTAAATCGATCGATCAATCAATCAATCAATCAATCATTTTCATTGTTAGTCAAATAGTCACAAAACAAATGTAGAGACTACACACAGTCGCACGCACGCACACACACACACACACACACGCCTACACCTACATGGCCGTTAACAGTGTGTTAACAGCGGCGCTGTTAAGTCTAAGCAATTCTCTTATAAAAGTATTCATTTAGTGTTTTAGTTGAATTTGTTGCCAAAAAGTTGAGGCACTGAGCAAATAATGTTTAAATTTTTGGCATATATATATTTTTGTTTGTTTTTCAATTAGAAATTCTTGAAAGGGACATACACATCAGCAAGACGGACTATATACTATAGTATATATATAACATACATATTTATACAAATTATATACGGTTGGTTAGAAAAGGGACTACACATATACATACATACATATATGCTTGATTGCATGAACTGAATAAATTTAAATGAAATGAGTCATAACTTTTGATTTTTTGTAAACTAAAGATCTTGTACACTACAAAATGTACACGTGTAAACACACACACACATATACATATAATACAAATAGTTATGTACGATATTTATGCTGATTAATGTTGAATGGCAATGGAATGAATATAAATATGTACTATGAATATATGTTAAGTTTATATAGACTTGACAAACCAATTGAACCAATTTCCTGGTGCTCAAAAGCTATACATACTTACACACACACACACACACACACATACTAAACGCCTTGAGGGAGAAAACATTTTTAAAACTTTACTACTCAGAACTCATAGGAGAAGCGAATTTAACTAAGCCTGGACCAATTTACAATGTTTCGGACAATGGCAACTATTTCAGCAGGCTGGATAGTTAGAGCCATTGCCGGAACTTGAAACTTTAGCTTGACAATTATATTTGTGCGAACCGATCTACGAGAACCGATCATCGCACAGCATCGCACCAAGTTAGCGATATAAGCGGGTCTTATAAGCCTAATCTACAACTACAACTCTTTTTTTTATATTCTGCCCGCGGGCGCGCTATGAACTATTTTATCTATCACTTCAAACACTGCTCATTCTACAATCTTCAAACGTTTTACGCGCCCCCCGCCCCCCAAAAACAAAAGAACAAACTAAAATGTATCTATCGTATAGATTCTATACATACACTATACATATTCATATACATATAAATATATTTAAATATTAAAAATTTAGCTGCATATATAGCATTGTTAGATGAACTTGTTGAATGCCAAATGAAATTGTTTTTTTTTTATAATATTCAACAGAAATTATTTAAGGAAATATAAAAAAACAAGCAAAAATATCTATATACATACATATACATATTATATATAAATTGTAAAAGAAAATTAATTGATAGTTTTAAATATGCAATACATTTTTAGTGCTAAGATGTTTTTTAGTTTATAATTCTCTAACAATAATTTAGTGTAATTTTTATGTCTAAGCAAAGGTACATAAACAATTTTTGTTTGTTGTAAGTTCGTTGGTAATGCGATTTGTTCTGATAATTCTTTTTCATTAGCCCGAGTTTGTTTTAAATGAGAAAAAAGTAAAGCTATTTGAAGAATAACACTGCGCGTGCCTTGGCCAATTAATTTACAATAAAAAATTAATAAATGGAAATCAAAATATGTAAAACTTTTAATTCAACATTGCATTTTATTAAAAGGCGGATGGAAGTTCCTTCAAGAATCCTAAGTAGTTTTTATATTCGTTCACGAAGTGAAACTAGTGTATTGGGCTTGTGCAATGTCCGGTATGCTGTCCGTCTGTCCGTTCGGATGAACGCAACTTTTTTCGGCGTCATTGAAGATGAAGATGTCTTGAAACTTTGCATACATACTTTTAGTTATCTACTTCAGAAAAAATGTTAAGATTTTTGTGCCACGCCCCCTGGGAGGCTGGCAATTCGATAACAAGTCGATACACCTCAAATCGCAAATCAATAGAAGGTGAATATTTCCCGCAATTTTAAAGATAGAGCCACAAAATTTGGTATGTAGATAGTTGGTGACCTCCCCCACAGATTGCATACTTGATATCCGAGCCATGCCCACTAGAGAGCCCCGCCCCAAAATATCGGATATGCCTGTATCTTACACAGTTTTTAAACTATAGTTACCAATTTTGGAAGGCAGATAACTGGTCACCTCCTTTAAAGATCGGACAACAATTTTGACTTATAAAGCTCTCGGATAAATAGGTTTCATAGTTGAAACACCCATAAATTTGTCAAAACTGAACCGATTTTCATGTTTGATGGCATTCTGCTCATGATTTCTACCTTTATAGTCGATTTAGGATTTACTTGATTTATGATAAAATATAAGTAAGGGTATCTTTTGTAATATTTGCTGGTGCTAAATTTCTGATACAAATTGGAATTAAAAAGAAGTTGCTTGTTTTAAATTTTAATATTTTTTTTATTTTCACATTGTAAATTTAATAATTATAATAATTTTGTAAATTTATCAAGACAAAAATGTTTTATCCGTTGGCTTATTTTGATTAAAATACATTTATGCGTAATATTTGAAATATAAGTTATTTAAATTGTTGTTTATTTCACGTTTACTTGTATAGCAATTAACATTTGATGCCTGTCTCAACGCATAACTAAACATAAATGATTATAAAACATAAAACAAATAATACAAGCACATACTTTGTACGAAACCTACGGCGTATGCGATCCTAAGTATTATGGTAAATTTCTCACGCTTATTTACATGAAAACTGTGGTGAACAACTTTAACAGAGGATATAGAAAAGAAGATTGGGAACTTAAGAGGACGCACATCATGCATCTTAATTAGGCTTAATTTAAATAACTAACAAGTGTGTTTTTAATGTATGTGGTGTGTGTATCTCATATAAGGCCCTAGAGTGCAAATATTATCGCCGGCATCTCCATCACAATTAAAATATTTGCGCTTAAATATAATTAATTAGTTTTTGTTTTTTTTCTTCTTTTGTTTCGTTTGTAAGTTAACATTTATAAAGACTTTTGCTTGATGCGGTTCGTCTATACGTTTAACTAGTCTAATTTATCAATTATATAATTTATGCTAAACGAGTGCTGTCTGTTTTTTATTTTTAGTTGAAACAATTACAGTTTGCGCGTGTTTTTTTGTATTTGGATTCTCTAGCTTTTTTTCTTGCGAAATAATTTACAAAATATATATATTTTTGTATATATACGTTGAGTTGGGTTTTTTAATACAAATATAAAAATTAATTAAGTAATAAATGCATTTTTTTGTGTTTGGGTTTTTTTGTTTTTGGAAAAGCAAAAGAAAACTAAATATTTACGAGAAAATTGCTTGTTTCCTATTTATGTGTGAATTGTTTAGACATAGCACATAGACTAATAAACATGCAA